>JAPFBL010000470.1:0-232260 GCA_026182355.1 Hermatobates lingyangjiaoensis | reverse complement strand
AATCAGATGATTTTTTTTCCCTCGTTTAATTTTAGTTAGTTTTATGTTTTTTCCTTTCCTTTCTCTATTTTACTTTTCTCCTCCCTTTTACTTAAATATCACTCTTATAATTTTACTTACTCACAGCCTACACTGGTTCACGTTGGTAAGGTGGCTGCACTGCGTGTCATTGTATCGCGCCAGTTTACATCGGCCAGTGGACGCATTTACGTCTCCGTTCCTTCATTCTTTCTCCTATTATTTTCTTTCTTCCTACTCTCCTGAAGACGGCAAGACGCCGAAATTATCGAGATTCGTGAGTGTTCGTCCTTTTTCTTGTGTTCTCTAGCTATAACTTTAATTATATATATATATATATATATAAAATTTATGCATATATATATATATATAAATTTTACATAAAACTGAAACGTTGGCAACGAGAGTTTAATTTTTTATCCTGGAAAATTGACCGAACCCCGATTAGAGAACACACCTATTCTATCAAACGGTCGATATATATATATATATATATATATTATATAGTTCAATATACACAAAGAAACATAGAGAAACCAAAAGAACACACTTACAGTCTCTAATTTTCGGTTTGAACCGTCTTCAGGAGAGATAAGAGAGGGAAACCAAGCGCACTAGTTCAGAGACGGTTGGAGACCAACAGTGTTGCTGCATGCGCGCCCGGTCACAGAAAATAAGGTAGACAGGAATCAATTTATAATTACATTAAATTAATGGAATATGAAAACAATAAATAAATAAAAGAAAAAATTGAAAAAATTAAGGGAAATTGATACATATTAACTGTTCGTTATAATTATCAAGAAGAATTAGGATGCACCTTTAATTTAATTGACCTGCACTGCCGGCGCGTCAAAATCTCATACAACAGCACTCCATAAGACAAAACTCAAAAGAGAAATGATGGTGAATTCCACGAAAATTATCGCTAAAGAAAGAAACCATGTTAAATTACAAATATTAGAAGCATTAATAATTCAAGAAAAGCAGCCAGCCATAAATATCCAACTTAATAATTCTTGTTGAATTTTAAAACTATTTTCCAACAGGCCAAACCAGATTAGCCATTTAGTAAGTGAGTCCAACCACCCTGCCTTAATCCCCCATAATGCCCCGTGACCCAGGGCGATGTCCTGTGAACATTCCAATAGTAATCCACCTCTATATATATAAACTGAAAATCCTACTATTATTCTCATTATTGTCCTGATGATGAATGTGGTACATTCGAAACATGTCGACTAGCAATATTGGTGATAAGCTTTATATTGTAGTTTTAATGAAGAGACGAGGAAGGAATTCCGGAAACTGGAGAAATTGTGTAAGAAACAGATACAAACTAAATATGGGGCGTTATTTAACAATATATATACATAAAGGTATCCTATCTTAACCACATATATTCTGCAAAAAAGTTTATTTTCATCAAACATATTGAATTTTAATTTACAATTCGGAATTAGAAAACTGTGTTATAACTGTAATTATAATCACTAAAACGGACCAGGTTAGCTCAGTAGTCAACGTAACGTAACGTTAACCTCTGGGCTGGTAGTCCGGGGTTCGATCCCCACCTGGCCCTCGAATTATTCACGCGGGAGGTGAATAATTCTGAGTATTTCGGTCCCCAGACTGCTCGATGTTAGGTATTCGTTAAAACCCCCTTATTCGAAATGCGCTTGAGTTAGGCAAAAATTTAGAACTCCCAATGTAGAATCTGTAGAATCACCGATCAAACAAAAAGCTGGTAAACGGTTATCGTTATCACCCGCTAAGGGATCGGTTTAAACTATAAAAAAAGAAAATTACTAAAAATATAGAACAGAATGAAACACTTACAACGATCTATATTAAGGGAAGGATATCCTCAATAGAACTCTGAAGATTAAATGAATTGAAAGAGACCTCTGTAAGTGGGACAAAGGCCTTTCAGTTAGAATCACTTATTTCTTTCCTTTCATCTTTCCACAAATAAGAAACCCCAAGCCGAATCGGGATAATAATTTAGTTATACAGTGGAGTACCAACTATTTTTATTGCCCAGGGCGATAGTAAAATCTTCTCCTCTTGCCGTTGATAAAATCCGTTAACCTTCAAAATTCCAGAAAGTTCTCAAAACATTTATCTTCATGGAAGTACAATCAGTCATCAGTCTAATTACAATACAATCGATCTAACTTTGGACTGCTCTTTTGGGCGTAAGGTATCCATTCTTTAGATGTTTATGTTATATATATTTATATAAGTTGGCAGCAGATTGTTGAAAAGCTGAGCAGATTCTGCATTCTGCACTTAAAAAAGTCGTGAATGCAGAATCTGCTCTGTTTTTTAACGATATATATTTAATATATACAAAAATAATAAATATTATATAACTGTTTAACTCTTGATTTAAACTTTATCATTTTTTTTTTTAATAAACAGATACTTTGAATTATCATTCTCAAAAAATTCACTGCTCTAAGTGTTAAAATAAGTACTGTTTCATATTGTTTTAAAAGTTACAAAGATAACTTTAAATAGCAAGTACTTTGGAATGTTTTTTTTTATTTGGTACATAATTTCAATAAATATGTTAACACATATTCAAACAGTTTATATCATAAGAAAAGTAATAGAAGTTTCAAATATGGAATTGAATAGTGCTATGAAAAAGAAATTGGTGTTAGTTAATATTGTATAAGTCCAAAAAAGAATAATAGTAACGCACAGAGAAAGAGACACTTACTGACTCAAATTTTCGAATAAACCATCCAGTTTCTTTTCTCCTGAAGACGGATTATCCGTAAATTTGAGTTAGTATGTGTGTATTTTTCTCTATGTGTTACTATTTTTCGTTTTTGAACTTGTTTGTGTTCAGTTTGGATCGACTTTCCGTTTTTAAAGTGAATTAATATTATATAATTTATACAAGGGTTCTTAAAGTATTTTTTTTTAGAAAAAAAATCTTTACTTAAAAACAATTTGATTGAAAGCATAACGATTTTAAAATTACACTCTATTCTGTAATAATAATTTGGGTTAACTTTAAGTTAATTATTTATAAAGTTATAATTGAATACACAAAATAAATATTAATTATATGGTAGAAAATACATTTATTTTAATTTTAAAGAATATTTTTAGTAGTAGTTTAAAAGTGAAGAAAAAAATATCAACAGAATTGGTTTGACTTACCTGGCAGTGACCTTGAGATCTGTTACAAGTAATTCCGCACACTGAAATGATAAGACGTGTATCCCATGACACCGCTATAAGCAAGGTAGTGACTTGTAAACAATGATAAACTTCCTAAGTGAGAACAAATAAAATTCATCTAAACATTAAGGGACCTGTATATTTTAGTAATTACTGTTTTTTTTTTGTTATACTTTCAATTGTGATCGTTTTAAAATTGTCATTCCTAATTAAGTGATTATTATTTCTCAAACTATTCCGCTAATTGATTAAAATGTCTGCTTCCGGGTTTTTTTTGTTGACATTTAATATTTGTAGGATAAGATAAGCGTGAAATTATCCTCAGGGTCAAATAGTTTAGGAAATTATTCTAGAATTAGAATAAATTAACTTTTAAAGAGTTCATTATGTTAAAAAGTATTTGTATTTTTTTAAAAAAAAGGGCAGTTCTTAAAGGATCAAGTCGTTATATTTCTACTTACTTTCAGGTGAGCAATCAGAAATTCTTTTTTTTCTGACGGAAGATACAAAGTGTTACATTTTTAACGAGCATTCCCTGTGCGTACTAAATAGGTATTTTTAGTTACATATAGGTTCCTTTTAACATAGTGTGTACGCCTAAATGTATAAAAGTAATAAGCGATAAAATGTGTAACAAAATTGATAGCATATTATTGAGATTAAAAACATTTTAAAAACAAATGACTTTAAAGAAAATTTGAAAACACATGGGCTATTTTTAATTTTATTATCTGCAACTTTATTTGAAATATTTTACTCTGTAACACAATCTAAACACTTGAAATCTTAAAAAAATATGATAGTATGAAATTGGCGTTTACATTGTGACGTTCACCTGTCAGTGTATCCTTACAGTGACAGTTTCAAGTTTTAAGAATTTCTTTTCATTTGTAAAATTAAGAACTCAATTTAAGTAATAATGATAATTATTAAATATTGTTGTTTTCTGAATTCATGTGCAACTATAAATACTTAAATGATCTTTAATCTTTTAGCATGAATTATATTAATTTTTATTTGATTAGTCTACTCTAACCAACTCCGATTCACTTGAAGTTTAGGGCAGAAACTCTACAACACCAAAACGGCAAACCAGTTAAAGAATTTTATTTACTTTTATTTATTTGTTCACCTTTGCGGCGCTACTAATTTAGTTTAAATGATTATTCTCTCGCCATTGAGGTAACTCTTGATAGTGCACTATGTCCAAATCTGGGCAATTTAAAAGATCAGAGGGTGTATTTATCTTTTACAATTATGAAATAGCCTCTTTTCTTTTCTTTTTAGCTAATCTATTAGACAAGTCTCCAATATAAGGTGTTACTCCTAGGCAGACAGACCTCCATATCAGTTCGTCTTTAATTACGGACATCCATCTCAGATGGCAGATGACATTAGCGACATGAATAGTTCATGTCGGTTTTTTTTTATTTTTTAGGTTGTTGTTAATAGTCTGCTATAAAGCTATTCCAGTGATGCTTATTCCTCGAGCAAATATTGAATCGTATTAATGATTCTACATTGGAAGTTCTAAATTTTGACTCACTCAAGAGTATTTTTGTTTTTTAAATAATACCTGACATTGTTGAGTCCTGGAACCGACAATTTAATGTTCTCTCCTAGGGACTGCAAGCTTGATCCTTTTCACCTCTCCCGTAAAAAAAACAAACAAGGCCAAAGTGCCAAAGTGAAAATCAAACCTGGATCTTCCAGTCTAGAGGCGAGCGCCTATACCTTTGGGCTACCTTGCGCCCCCCACCCCCTTAGACAAGGCATCCTTAAATGTTTTCACCTCCTTCGTAAAAAAAAATCAGGGACTAAAGTGAAAATCGAACCTGGATCTTCCAGTATAGAGGCGAGCGCCCAAACCATTGGGCTACCTTGCGCCCCCCCCCCCCACCCCTTAGAGAAGGCATGCTTAAATGTTTTCACCTCCTTCGTAAAAAAAAATCAGGGACTAAAGTGAAAATCGAACCTGGATCTACCAGTCTAGAGGCGAGCGCCCAAACCATTGGGCTACCTTGCATGTTGTCATTAGCATTGCATTTCTTTGATCGTTTTTATTGTTTTTTTTTCGCATCCAGTCTTTTATTGCTCTCTTTGCAATTGTACTAGATAGCCCATTGAAAGTTTCTGAACCTAGAAGAAAACTTTCTCTTAGGCCAGCCTGTCAGCTACTATATATGAAATACAATAGTTAAAAAAAAAAACAGATTAACTTCTGTGAAAGACACTGTTATTGGTTTTTTTGCAGATTCTACTATGCTCTTCATGATCTGTTCAGTACTGTTCATTTTGGAAAGAAAATGCCTGCAAACACAATAACTGGACAGCTAATCTGGAGGGAATACTTCTACATCATGTCGGTGGACAATCCTCACTATGCAAACATCGCTGACAATCCCATCTGTTTGAAAATCGATTGGATGCCTTCCTCAAGTCCCAGGTTTTCCTGTTTTTTGGAAGCTTGGAAGCAAGGCAGAACTGGCTATCCCTTTATAGACGCTGCTATGAGACAACTTCATCAGGTATATCAATTAATAACCCTATTTTGACAGTTTACATCTATATATATATATATATATATATATATATATATATATATATATATATATATTTGTGTGTGTCTTTATTTGTGTTTTCTCTTTCCTGTGTGAACTATATATATATATATATATTACACTTTAACACAGAGAAAAGAACACAGAAAGACACTACAGAACTCACTTCGATACTTCGACATCAATACGTTTTCTTTTCTTATATTTATTATTATTATTCTTTTCTTTATTTTCTAACTAACTATACCTTCCCTATTAATTCTTACTCTCTTTCAACTCTTTATTTAATATATCTTTTCTAGTTTACTATTAATCTTAATTATTATTAACATTATTATTATTATTATTATTATTATTATTATTAATTTTCTTAATCTATTTATTCTATATTAGTCCAGTTATACCGTTGACCTTTCAACTCTTTTATTCTAACCGCTTGTTTCTTGTTCATTATTGACCTTTGACCTTCTCTTTATATTAACCTGTACTATCCTTTTAATCTATTTATAGCAATGACTAAATATGAGTCATCGATTTTAATTTAACATGTCTCTTGGCCAACTCCTTTTCCAGTTGAACCCTGTTAGCAGGAGGCTAGTTCGTAGAATCGAATCTCTCAGTCTTAAGATCGTGAATGCCGAGACTGCGCTTAATTATAATGATACCTGTTTAAAAGAGGATCTGCTGCCTATTTATACCAATATATATATATATCAATGATCAAACCACAATAAGAAATGGGAAAACAAGACTAAGATCTTTCAACCGTAACAAGCGGTCTTCGTCAGAGTCAAAAACCCAACTGAACACTAGATGCAGAAAGGTTGAAAGATCTTAGTCTTGTTTTCCCATTTCTTATTGTGGTTTGATCATTGATTGTTGTTTCACGTGTTTATGTGAAATCTTTATGTATATTATATATATATATAATATATATATTATATATATATATATTGATCAAACCACAATAAGAAATGGGAAAACAAGACTAAGATCTTTCAACCGTAACAAGCGGTCTTCGTCAGAGTCAAAAACCCAACTGTATATATATATATATATATATATATATATTATACAGTTATATATATATATATATATATATATTATATGAGCCGTTTATTTTGAAAGTGGCCTAATTCCATTTTCCAAAAAAAATTTAGCTAGCTATTTAAATAATTACATTTTTACGTTATCTTTACCTTTTGCAGCAAATTGTACAAAATTTATTTAAAATTACTAAGTTTTTTTATAACAAAAATTAGTTGATAAATAAAATGACAATATTTTTAAATTTTCTAAAACGCAAACCCTTAAATATCTCGATTTTAACATAAATGGAATTAGGCCACTTTCAAAATAAGCGGCTCATTTAGACAATGCTCTCGACTCCTTAGTTCCTTTTTTATTTTTCTCCTTTGCGGCAGCACTGCTTTAGCTCTCACCCAGTGAGTTCTTTAGTTGTCTATCGTCCCTCCGTCAATTCACTTCTTCACCTGAGGACGACCGCCATTACGGTCGAAATATTGAAAAGTGAGTCTTTTGATATGTTTGAGTCTATGTGTCACTGTTTATTTTAAGTATATTTACATGGAAAAATCCAGTTGGGTTTTTGACTCTGACGAAGTCCGCTTGATACGGTTGAAAGATCTTAATCTTGTTTTCCCATTCCATATTGTGGTTTATCATTGATTGTTATTTCACGTGTTTATGTGAAATTTTTATATATATATATATATATATATACCATGATAAACAAAAAACGGTCTGGTAGGACAGATTACACTTAAAATAAACTGTGACATAGACAGAAACGTAACAAAGTTCAAACGTTAAGAGTTGACTGTCGTGCCTCCATCAATTCACTTCTTCTCGTTAGGACGACCACCAAAACGGTCGAAATGTTGAAAAGTAAATCTTCGTTATGTTTATGTCTATGTGTCACAGTTTTTTTTAAGTATATATATATATATATATATATATATAATATATATATATATATAGTAGTAGTTTATATATAGTAGTAATATATATATAGTAGTAGTTTGCTTCTCAACGCGAGTACTTCGCACTTCTTCCCGATGACGACGGATGTCGAAATATCGAAGTGAGTTCTGTAGTGTCTTTCTGTGTTCTTTTCTATGTGTTAAAGTGTATATATATATATAAACTTCAATGTACATCAAGAAACAGAGAAATTAACAGAGAAAGCACTCACATACAGTCTCTAATTTTCGGTTTAACCGCCTTCAGGAGAGATAAGAGAGGGAAACCAGGCGCACTGGTACAAGGGACGGTTGTAGTACCGCTTGATTTCCATCTCTTATCTCAAATTAGAGACTGTAAGTGTGTGCTACTCTCTTTGAGTAGCTAAAGCTAACTGGGGTAACTTTGAAATTAGCTTCAGCTACTCGAAGGGACTACTTCTGCCCAATGACGATGAATGTCGAAATATCGTTTTGAGTCTTTTTTGTGTGTTTTTTTATCTGTTTTCCTCTCTCCTGAATGTACTAGTAGTCTTGTTGGACCGTTTCAAGTTATATATATATATATACATCATGATTTGTTTTCTTGACCCAATATTTATATGATGTAATTTTTTTTGAGGGTTTAGGTTCAAGATTTCCAAGCCCTGAAGATGACATAAATATATGTCGAAACGTCGGAAAAAGGACTAGTTTAAAATCATTGGACCTCAACCCTCAAAAAAAAAATTACTTATATATATATATATATATATATATATATATATATATATATATATACAGTAGCAGTTTGCTTCTCAACGCGAGTACTTCGCACTTCTTCCCGATGACGACGGATGTCGAAATATCGAAGTGAGTTCTGTAGTGTCTTTCTGTGTTCTTTTCTATGTGTTAAAGTGTATATATATATATATATATAATATATATATATACAGTAATGAATTCTCGACAGTGTGATAAGTCGACAAAGGTCGACAATATAGAAGAAGAAAATTAGATACAAATATTTTTATAACAAAGTAAATAAATTATATAGACTGCTGGTGACTTAGCATTTATGTTTGTGCATGTCATTATTTCACTGTATTTAGCAATCTGATCAAGTTTTACCTCCACCACAGGAGGGCTGGATACATCAAATATGCCGCAATGCTGTTGCCTGCTTCCTAACAAGAGGAGATCTTTGGATTTCATGGGAACATGGTTTGGACTTCTTCCTTAGGAAACTTCTCGATGCTGATTGGTCAGTTTGTGCAGGAAACTGGATGTGGGTTTCAAGCTCTGCTTTTGAAATTACATTAGACTGTTCTTTTTGTATTTGTCCTGTATCTTTTGGCAAAAGATTTGATCCTGAAGGGAAATACGTCAGGTAAATAGTGACTGATCAAACTCTAAATGAGAATATTTTTATTTCATTTAATCCAATAGAATAGAAAAGCCAACTTACTGAATGAAACAAGTGATTTATATTGTAATTAAATGAAACGATTTATCGGACTTTTAAATTAAAACGAAAATAGCAAATAGATAGTCAAAGGAATAGCTCACTTCTATATTATGACGATCGTCGTCATCAGGAGGTGAAGAGTCCCGCAGGAAGGTAGGATGATAACTCAGAAAGGAGTTCCTGAGTTACCTGCAAGACTCCTCGCCTCCTGATGACGACAATTGTCGAAATATACGTGAGTTATTCCTTTGACTATCTGTGAACTACCTTCGTTTTAATTCTTATTTATATATATATGATCAAAACACAATATGAAATGGGAAAATTTCAGTGTTCAGTTGGGTTTTTTGACTCTGACGAAGACCACCGCTTATTACGGTTGAAAGATATTAGTTTTGTTTTCCCATTTCATATTGTAGTTCATTGATTGTTATTTCACGTGACTATGTGAAATCTTTATATATATATATATACAAAATAATATATATATATATAAATGTGTTCTTTAATCAGGACTTGGTCAATTCTCTAGGTTCAAGAATCAAACTCTAGTTGCCGACGTTTCGGTTTTATTTTATAACCTTTTTCATAGGCTTAAATATGTAAAATTAAATTTACATTATTTAAACCAGGAGTGTCAAAGTCAAAATGGACGGAGGGCCACATAAAAAATGTAGCAACAAGCCGAGGGCCGGACTGATCAAATGTTTATTGAATTTTTTTAAAATGGTCACATATAGTGTAGTGAACGAAATTGAACCTACTGAAAACCTAACAAATATATTGCAATATGAACGGATAAGTGAAGCAATATTTTCTTATAGCTTTGTCAGTCATTTTTAATTTTCAACAGCACAAAAGACAAATTTCCTTTATATATAAATAACCATAACATGAGCATTCAATGATTGAGGCGGTATTATTCAAGGCAGCATCAGTATATTTTCTCATTTAGACATACAGGTTTTCCAGCTAGCTCCGTGAACATGTACTTCGACTCCCACCTTGTTTGAAACCACCGGTTCTCAGTGCCCGCCTTCCGTTTTGCCATTTTTGATGGGCTATCTGAGAGTTAACTTTTCCAATTATGCTAATGACTGCGGATAAATTATGAAATGAAACCAGGCTCGCTGCGTCGCCTTTGCATTTGGGAAATGTAGTATTGGTGCGTGTAAAATTTCTGCAGCCTGCGGGTCGGTTTTAATAAAAAAAACTAATATCATCCTGCGGGCCATAGAAAACCCTCTCGCGGGCCTTGACTCTGACATACGGGATTTAAAGGAACTAACAATCTTGACTGGTCAAAACGTTCGACTAAGCTGTTTATAATTTTCGGTGTCAACCGTCTTCAGGAGAGCAACTGAAGAGAGAATAAACGTCCAACAAGAATAGTCAGTTGTGTCAGTCTTTTTATATGTTCTTCTGTGGACTGATTTATTTTTGTTAAAAACTCACCTCGATATTCAGATCCCAATCGTCATCACCGAGCAGAAAGAAACACTAGATAATATGTTGAAATTTGTAATAAATATGATAGAATGCTGAAACTATTTCCTTTAAATATTCTTAATACCAACCATAAATTGTCAAGTCAATAAAGTGAACTCTTTTTTTTTTTTTTTGATGGTTGCAGAAAGTATGTGCCTGAATTGGCTAAGATGCCGACAGAATTTTTGATGTCTCCTTGGACAGCTCCTGAAGATGTACAAACCAAGGCTAACTGTATCATAGGCTCTGATTATCCCCATAGAATTATATTCCATGAAGAAGCCTCCGATGCTAACAAACAGGTAATGCATTTCTTTTCAGTTTCATATTTACATAAACATCAAGCTCAAAACTTAGAGTACGTAATTCTTGTAGTATATGTATGATAATAAATAAGAAGGACATGAATACAATGAAAGATCTGATAATATGCTCCAAATCAGCAGTTTTCAATCTTTGATTTCCAAATCAGGGGTAACATAGACCCTCTGAGAGCTATATTATCATCTGTGGACCCCCTGAGAGCTATATTACCATCTATGGACCCATTGAGAGCTATGTTATCATCTGTGGACCCCCTGAGAGCTATATTACCATCTGTGGACCCCCTGAGAGCTATATTACCATCTATGGACCCCCTGAGAGCTATATTACCATCTATTGACCCTCTGAGAGCTATATTAACATCTATGGACCCCTGAGAGCTATATTACCATCTGTAGATTCCCTGAGAGCTATATTACCATCTGTGGATTCCCTGAGAGCTATATTACCATCTGTGGACCCCCTGAGAGCTATATTACCATCTATTGACCCTCTGAGAGCTATATTAATATCTGTGGACCTCCCCTCTTCTGTATACTTAAAAAACCCCGGTTATGTGCGGTTGACGCGGATTATCCCCGATATATAAAGAAAAAAAGACAGAGTATCAATAAAAGGATTAGAAAAATTAAAAAAATCCATAAAAATCTCAAGATCATATTCATTATACTTACAGTAAAGAAAAAATCTGGAATGGCCTACACTCAACTTTACTATAAGTAACCATAATATCATACTTCTTGGGTATATAATATATAATGGTCTATTTAAGTATCACATGAATATCTAAATGGGAGATGTTTATTAGTCATTCATTCCTGTAGGTAGTACAGATAGTGATTGATTCACTTATCCATATATATGCTTATTTTTGCATATAACACCACTTTTGCATATAATATCATTAATGACAAACCACAATAAGGAATGGGAAAACAAGACTAAGATATTTCAACCGTAACAAGCGGTCTTCGTCAGACCGCTTGTTACGGTTGAAAGATCTTAGTCTTGTTTTCCCATTCCTTATTGTGGTTTGATCATTGATTGTTATTTCACGTGTTTATGTGAAATCTTTTTATCAATAATATCATTATTATAACTACAGCAGTAATAACATTTTTGAAAAGCGAAAAGGTAGATTTCGTGTTACGAAATAATCTCTTACAGGAGAACATGACTTTTGTTCAAGTAGCCAGTTATGACTTACATACTTTAGCTGACCTCCTTCTACATTGAATTCAAATTTTCAATTGATTTAATTGATTGATTCAAATTTTCAACTTTAAGACAAATTTTCCCATTTAAAATAAAAAAATACTCCTATTTTTTCTGAAAAACATTAGAACAATCGAAAGAAATATATTGGTTTAAAATCATTTTTAATTTTTTCTTCAAAGAATGTTTTCCATTTTGAATTATGATTTACATTTTTGGTGCTTTATAGAATTATTATACCGGGAATTTTATGGTTCTCTAATATTTAATAAAATTAATTTTCTTTGCCTTTGTCAAAAATCATATATACCAATTTACTCTGAGCAAGTGTTATCTTTTTCGTGCGTGCTGTACTCTGTTAAAAGGTTGCTGTGAATGTATATTGATGAAAACTACATTATTAATTAGCCTGTTTTCCATCCTCAAATCAAAGTCAAAGCCGGCTATTCAGTATAATTTAAAACTTTTATAGTTTGGAGCTTCTAATTTTTGAAAATAATAAATATGAACTATTAGACTAGAATAGTGAATAAAAAGGATATTTGTCAAGAAACAACTCCTCTTTCTTGAGGAAAGAGTCCATTCCTCACTCTTTAATATCATGCAAAGATACTATAATTCATAAATACAAAAATTTTTTTATCTGATATTAAGTTTTTTTTTTCAAGGTTGCAATACATAGATTAATTAGAGCATTTTTGGGACCTCAAAACATGTAATTTCGTCAAAATCTCGAGATCGGATTTTTTTTTACGATCACTATACTTTACTTAAAGTAAAGTAAAAAGTGAGCAGGTTTATAATGAAATCTATTATGTATGACTAATTAAAAGAAACAATAATTCTATTCTTACACATTTGATATTTTTATTTTTAGAAAATGCAACGAATAAGACGTACTTTGTCTACAGAATTTCCCCATTGTGCTCCATCAAATGCGGAAGAAGTAAGGAAATGTTTCTGGTTTAAAGATGAACTTCCCGAACATGTTTGCTTTTAATGTAAAGAAAAATAATTTCAATAAAATAATAAAATTATTTCTTTTTAATAAGTCCATGAGCTGCCAACCTTCAGCAAGACAATGTATGTATTACTATTCACTAATCGAAACGACCACTCATTCGGACTTAAAAAATAACAAAATAAAAACCTGCATCGTTATATAGTTCGTCTTAAGAGTAACTACCGACGACAGTGGCCATCAATATTAGTGTAATTTGAGAACATATAATATATGTATATTAAATGGGGAATGCTGCGCCAGGGATTAATAGCATCGCTAGGTGAAGTTACTCCAGAGACCAAGTTCAAAAGATGCTCCAGAGTGAAGAAAATTGGTCAAAAGTTGCAAGCTTTGTAGAAACGGTTCTCCGTTATAAGAAGAATGAAAGCGTGAGGCGAGGACAATGATAATCCATAGGTGAACGAATGGGGACGAGGAGGTGAATCCTTTTTAGGCACCGGCATGAAGTAATGTGAAAACGATTTCCATGTCGGATATTGCCAGGAAATAGGATGCGGTTTTTTTAGTGGGTCGGGACCCCCAACCCCACATACCCTAAGTAAGATGTTTTGCTAAGGGATCTGCTGAATAGATTTTTCCACATCCTACGAGGAAAAAAAATATATATGTATATTATGTATGTGTTCCGCCACAGTTCTTCCGAAACAAGTTTCGTTTTTATTATTTTATGTTCATAAGGCTATTTTCATTGTTCTCGATTCAAATAAAATAATAATTTTATAATCATAATAATAATAATAATAATAATAATTTTATGTCAAAATTATTATTAGTTTAGTTAATCAACATTAAGTAAATTAACTGAGATCGCAGAAAGAACATACATAACAGAAATCACAAAAACTCACTATTCTTTATCGACTGTCTCGTCATTAGGTAGAAATATACTAGTTTTCTCTTTGTTTATAGTTTCCGTACACTCCTCAATATCTCGACGTCTCGTAAATTGTGATAGTGACGTAACTGCCATTTTTGTCCCCCGGGGGCGGTCGTAAAATTTGCCCCTTCCCCCTCGCGGCCGTTGATAATCCGTTAACAGTTCCCAAAATATTTATTTTTGTGGAATTACAACCAAGGATTAATTTTAGACTACTGTTATTAGTCCCAGACTTTCATTTCATTACAATACTGATATACATATATAGTCATCATCAAAGAAAACCAATGATTTTTCAAAAACCTATAAAAAAATCATAAAAAAAGTTTAAAATTAAATTAACTGGCTATGCAAACAAAATAAAAAACTTTCAACCACTTTAAAAAAATAGTTTTGAGAAATTTAAAATATATTTACTTTTAATTTGCAAATATTCCAGTTGAAAAATCCGTTTAAAAACAGTATTACACACATAGAACATAAAAATAATTACGGCTATAAAAAGTCATTTTCGTAAAAAAATTTAAATATGTTATTAGGTTTTTATTATTTTAATTTTTTTTTTATCTTCTATTCGTACACCCTCAAAATGCCACCCCCCCCCCCCCCCCCTTGCTACGCCACTGCATTCGGAGAACTAAATAGCATAGTGCACCTGGCTGGCTTGGACGTAGATCCCTTCAGGCACAAATACATGGTTTTTTGAATCTCCTAATACTAGGTTGTTGCTTTGTCTGAAATTTGTATATTAACTGAAATGGCATGTTTAATGTTGCCTATTAAAACTTAATTCATATTAGAAATATACGTACACTGCTGCTGTAGCTCTCGGACCTGTTTCGGGTGTCACCAATCTTCAACAAGAAATGATCTAAGGAATTCTACCTTCTGGTTATCAGAAGGTAGGACTCCTTAGATCATTTCTTGTTGAAGATTGGTGACACCCGAAACTTGTCCGAGAGCTTCAGCAGCATTGTACGAGGTAAGACGGTATATTATATTTCTAATATCAATAATACTAACCTCTGTGGTAATGACGAAATGCATGCATTAAAACTTAAAATATAGCAGGAAAACATACTTCTGTACAGTTTTCATCCTGTTTGTACAATAAAATGATTAAAATAAATATTTCATGATTGGTAAAAAAAAATAAAAAACTAACTTAAAAAAAATTATATTCTTATTTTCAAAATTATACTTTAAAAAAAAAAAACAACTTTGTGAAACGGAGCGAAGGCATGTTTTATGTTTTAGTTTAACAACATGAAATTTAAGTTTTTTTTTTTAATTACTAGCATGATTTGGTAGTTGAAATAAGATTAGTAAAAATAATAAAAAAAGAAAAAGAAAAAACATGATAACATCTTTATAAATTTATATAATTCAGATAAATATCTATAAATAACAAAAATAAATAAATCACAGAAAAAAACAAGATGGTACTAGTATATTTGGATGAAGATTTGGGGTAGTATCGTATATTTTTCTTTTTTTTTATATTTGAACAGATTCAAGCTCTACAAAATCTTTTAATCCGTTATTTTTTAAAAGAAACTTTAAAGAAGGCTCCTCATTGGATTCTGGTGGAGGCCATGAGACAACAAGGTTTACAATGGAGCCGCTTCTCAGAACTCCTGCAAACAAAAAAAAAGAAGAAGAAGAGTTCAAAGCTTGAAGGAAACTAAACCAAAGACTGACTTAGAAGCCCGCAGTCAAATTAGGCAGATATTTGAGAAAAAAATACTGGTAAACGTTGTTATTTCTGTTTTGTAGAGAGTATTCTAAGATAAATTTCAAATGAATCGGAATTGATTATAAATCAACCTTTTTCGCCTCGCAGAATGACAATTTTTACTTTCCTTTGGCCTCTTAAATCGACTATAGTTGATTGAAACATTTTTCCCATTTAGATCTTAAGTCGACTCTATTCCAGTTTAACTCTTTTGCTGCGACAATCGCAAAATTTGCGACTCGTCGTTCAACTGGCAGGAGCTGCGAAAATCGCAAATTTGAACAGTGATATTAAAAACTTTTGAACCTGTTGCGAAGTTCGCGAATTTAATCTTCCTTTATGGTATCACCATCTAGTGGAGATAAAACGTAATCACTCCAAATGTTTTTGTAATCACAATTATTTTGTATATCAAAAGAACAGTCAACGAATCTATCCAAAATGTTCGTAGTTGTAATGGCTCATATTTAAAACAATTGAATGGATTTTGATTTTTTTGAGAAATAATTTCTTTGAACATAAGATAGTTACCCCTGGAATTGTATTTACAGTAAAAGTTTATATTATATTGGCAAGAAATTTCATAGAATACAATGTTTTTCTATATATTAGGGAATTATATATCATTATGGGTTGAATATAATTTTTTATTTTTATTTTAGTTACCCCTAAAAAAAAGAGAAAAATTTTATAGTTACATGATTTTCAATGTTTTTTTCGGAAGCTTAGTTGATTTTGAGTCAGAAAGAAATTTTAAATATAATTTTTCTCGATTTTCGTTTTTTTTTGGTCTCTTTTGTGCTTTTTCACAAACAAGAATGAATTAGACTGTATAGAATGAAATGTAACATGATAGAGGAAACAGTACATTATTGAAATTATCAGTCGTACAATCCGTGTGGTATTTACTCATTCTGAGGTAAGATGGATAAACAAACAAAAGTTTCCACACAAATGAAGTTTTATTCAACAACAATAACGCGTTTCGAATTCTTTGTGTTCATGATCAGGAAGACACCAAGGATGTGGCGCTGAAGGGTTGGTCCAGTGAAAACAACACATATCCTTGTTGTTTTCCTGATGATGAACACAAAGTGTTCGAAACGCATTGTTGTTGTTGAATAAAACTTCATTTGTGTGGAGACTTTTGTTTGTTTATCCATTTTACCTCAGAATGAGTACATTATTTGTTATTTGAATGTGAAGCTTTGGTTCATACAATAGCATTAAGGCCTGAAATTGACAAAATACGTGAAGAACCTGTTCGGGTTACTCCTGAGTTTCTTAAAAAAAAAAAACTCTGTATTCATTTGACCAAGGATGAGTCAGAACAACGAGAGGTGAAATATTTCCTGGAGGAATCAGAATTGGAGAGGGCAGACTTTGTCAGTCCTCCAGACATATCAAAAAAAAAAATAATAAATAAATAAATAAAAATATAAAAAAGACCTGCTTCCTGAGCTGCGGCCAGAGTACTGACAACACGCCTTTCAACTTCATGTTTGATGCTTCTAGCGCCATAATGGACATTGTAGCCGCCTGCCAAAACAGTCTCAACTCCTCTCTCCCACTCTAAAGTCACATTGTGCTTCGTCTTGGCCTGAAAAACATGTGACTACCATCAACCACGGAAAGTCAAACATTTGATACTCTGAACACAACCGCAAGTCATATACAAAATGAAGGGTATCCTACAAAAAAACCCCCTAAATTGGAAACTTTAAACTGTATTTAGTTACTTTAAACTGTAACTATGCTATTTTTTAATGGTATTTAAAAACGAATCAAACTAACAACTTTATTGTGTAATTAAGAAACCGTTAGCTAGTAACAAGTTACAGATACTGCTCAAAATGCTGTCCATTAACTGCAGAACAGCGACGTAACCGATGATCCATGCAGTTTTGAGTTGCTCGACGAATGACATCAATAGACATGTTGTTCCATGCGTTCATCAACACATGTTTTAATGACTCAATATCAGTGTTTCTTCTCTTCTCTGTCTCTGAACCTCCTGTAAGAGTACATTCCAAATGCAAAAGTCCATTACATTGTGGTCAGGACTCTTGGATGGCCATTGCTGGGGTGTGTGGATACTCCAGATTTCATCAGACTCGGAGCCAGGCGACAGTGTCATGGGCAGTGTGTGGCTTTGCACCATCTTGCATTTGGAGTGTACTCTTACAGGAGTTTCAGAGACAAAGAAGAGGAAACACTGATATTGAGTCATTAAAACATGTGTTGATGGATGCATGAAACAACAACATATCTCGATGTCATTCGTCGAGCAACTCAGAACTGGATGGATCGCTTACGTCGCTGTTCTGCAGTTAATAGACAGCATTTTGAACGGTATCTGTAACTTGTTATTAGCTAAGGGTTTCTTAATTACACAATAAAGTTGTTAGTTTGATTCGTTTTTAAATGCCATTAAAAAATAACATGGTTATTTTTAATGGCATTTAAATGCCAACTTTCAGAACGTTGACTTTGAATTAAATAATACAGTTTAAAGTTTCCAATTTAGGGGTTTTTTGTGGGGCACCCTAGATAGCGACCAATTAGAATACTCATAGAGTTACCTTATTGGCCCAATAGTTTAGCTCCATTGAAACTAATTTATTCAATTCAGAATGCGAGAAAGGTAAAAAATAAACGATTTCATTTATCCGACCAAGGAATTCATCTCTTCCAAAATGCCTTTTTAGTATCGGTCTCACCACCTCTTCTTTGAAACTTTGAGAAATTCTTATATCAGGTCCTGAGTCTTCAACTACCGCTTTGCTTTTCATTTTAGCTGTAAAAAATTAATAATAATGTTCAATCATTTCTTCTGTAGAAAAGTTTCCTAAGATATTCGGAAGGCATTTTACTTTTCTACTGTTATATATGTATATATATATATAAAAAGATTTCACATAAACACGTGAAACAACAATCAATGATCAAACCACAACCAGAAATGGGAAAACAAGACTAAGATCTTTCAACCGTAACAAGCGGTCTTCGTCAGAGTCAAAAACCCAACTGTCCAGTTGGGTTTTTGACTCTGACGAAGACCGCTTGTTACGGTTGAAAGATCTTAGTCTTGTTTTCCCATTTCTGGTTGTGGTTTGATCATTGATATATATATATATAAACCAGAATTTAAAAAGAACACATAGAAAGGAAATCACTCAACTCACTACTATATTTCGATGTCCTCGTCTTCAGGAAAAGAAGTGAATCGCTCCAAAGGTTGATAACGACTGAGTCGTTATCACTTTGGAGCGATTCACTTCTTTTCCTGGAGACGAGGACATCGAAATATAGTAGTGAGTTCAGTGATTTCCTTTCTATGTGTTCTTTTTAAATTCTAGTTTATTCAGTTCGAAGAATCGTTTCATCTAATTATATATATATAAATTTCACATAAACACGTGAAATAACAATCAATCATCAAACCACAATAAGGGCAACAGTCAAATCACAAGACTACAATGTAGTCTTGTTTTCCCATTCCTTATTGTGGTTTGATCATTGATATATATATATATATATATATATAAAGATTTCACATAAACACGTGAAATAACCATCAATGATCAAACCACAATAAGAAATGGGAAAACAAGACTAAGATCTTTCAACCGTAACAAGGGTTTTTGACTCTGACGAAGACCGCTTGTTACGGTTGAAAGATCTTAGTCTTGTTTTCCCATTTCTTATTGTGGTTTGATCATATATATATATATATATATATATATATATATATATATATATATATATATATATATATATATATATGGAAAACTAGAAATTCTTAGACTCAATTCTAATTAAATAAAAACTAAGCTACTGACCGTGTACATGCTCAGATATCTTGACATTCTCTGCTCTCAACTGAATAGCGTGATTGGCTATTTCATCGCTAGCTAGATTAGACGTCATTACAAATATAGCATCTTTGCATTCAATTGTTTTCCCTTTACCATCTGTCAGCCTACCCTGTAAAAAAATATACATATTTCATTTATTTTACCCAACATTAAAATAACATTGATGAAAGGAATGTGTCTTTATAATATGCTCTTAGAACATTCGTATTTAAGCTGACATTTCTGTTCAAGTTTATATTCTTAAAATTATTCATTTTAAACCTCCAATTTAATAGTTTATTATATATATACTTTCGTAATTTCATACATCTGTTAAATGCTTACCTTCCAAAAACGATAGTTAAATCAAAACGTTAACTTTGAATTGATTTGAACCATGAAAACTGACCAATTCATGATATAAAACAAATAAAATATATTTTATATATACGTATAACAATAATTAACAGTAAAAACGCGAACTGAAAAAAACATCGTCTAAAGAACAATTAGATTTTCAAAAATACAACTGAGATCTTTCGTAAAAAAACTACAAGATCAGGTTTATTTTAGAACATAAATAGATTTTACATCTGGAGTCATTAATTTTACTTGACTTGAGTTGAGAGAATTTATTATTAATCCTTCTTTCTTTGTAATGTCATTATTTGTAAAGAAATATATTACTCACAGTTTATTTATTGTAGGGTAAAAAACTAATGAAATGGTCTCCACATATAATGTTTATACTCCACACATACAATTTATATGTGGAGACTATTTCATTAACTTTTTACCCTACAATGAGTAAATACCATATAATAAGTGATTGCACTACCTTAGAATTTATTTATTTGATTAATTCGTCATAAATTGGAATTAACAGGTATTATAATTTTCACCCTTGAACAAACATTTAAACAAGAACATCAGGGTTTTACAAGTATATAGATTTTTAATTAAGTATATTGATAATGAAACAAAAATGGCAACCAAGTAAATAAAACTGACTGAAATGTTCAAATGAATAGATACCGACTACAAAGGATATCCCAGATTAATATTTCAATATATTTGACAAAAAATAATTGCTTTCTTGAAATATACAAGATAATAAAATAAAAAAAAGATGATTTCCAAAAAGTTTGCTAATTACGATAAACTTTTGAAAATTTCTTTAAAAAATATTATGGTCTTAAAAGTACTGAAATTTCTTAGAAGTTACAGCCCTGCTTCTCGCACCCCTTGGAATGATGACTCGCACACCTCTGGAATGATTTCTCACACCCCTTGGAATGATTTCTCACACTCCCCAGGAATGATGACTCGCACACCTCTGGAATGATTTCTCGCACCCCTTGGAATGATTTCTCACACTCCCCAGGAATGATGACTCGCACACCTCTGGAATGATTTCTCGCACCCCTTGGAATGATTTCTCACACTCCCCAGGAATGATGACTCGCACACCTCTGGAATGATTTCTCGCACCCCTTGGAATGATTTCTCACACTCCCCAGGAATGATGACTCGCACACCTCTGGAATGATTTCTCGCACCCCTTGGAATGATTTCTCACACTCCCCAGGAATGATGACTCGCACACCTCTGGAATGATTTCTCGCACCCCTTGGAATGATTTCTCACACTCCCCAGGAATGATGACTCGCACACCTCTGGAATGATTTCTCGCACCCCTTGGAATGATTTCTCACACTCCCCAGGAATGATGACTCGCACACCTCTGGAATGATTTCTCACACCCCTTGGAATGATTTCTCACACTCCCCAGGAATGATGACTCGCACACCTCTGGAATGATTTCTCGCACCCCTTGGAATGATTTCTCACACTCCCCAGGAATGATGACTCGCACACCTCTGGAATGATTTCTCGCACCCCTTGGAATGATTTCTCACACTCCCCAGGAATGATGACTCGCACACCTCTGGAATGATTTCTCGCACCCCTTGGAATGATTTCTCACACTCCCCAGGAATGATGACTCGCACACCTCTGGAATGATTTCTCGCACCCCTTGGAATGATTTCTCACACTCCCCAGGAATGATGACTCGCACACCTCTGGAATGATTTCTCACACCCCTTGGAATGATTTCTCACACTCCCCAGGAATGATTTCTCGCACCCCCCTGTAATGATTTCTCACACTCCCCAGGAATGATGACTCGCACACCTCTGGAATGATTTCTCACACCCCTGGAATGATTTCTCGCACTCCCCAGGAATGATTTCTCGCACCCCCCTGTAATGATTTCTCACACTCCCCAGGAATGATGACTCGCACACCTCTGGAATGATTTCTCGCACCCCTTGGAATGATTTCTCACACTCCCCAGGAATGATGACTCGCACACCTCTGGAATGATTTCTCGCACCCCTTGGAATGATTTCTCACACTCCCCAGGAATGATGACTCGCACACCTCTGGAATGATTTCTCGCACCCCTTGGAATGATTTCTCACACTCCCCAGGAATGATGACTCGCACACCTCTGGAATGATTTCTCACACCCCTTGGAATGATTTCTCACACTCCCCAGGAATGATGACTCGCACACCTCTGGAATGATTTCTCGCACCCCTTGGAATGATTTCTCACACTCCCCAGGAATGATGACTCGCACACCTCTGGAATGATTTCTCGCACCCCTTGGAATGATTTCTCACACTCCCCAGGAATGATGACTCGCACACCTCTGGAATGATTTCTCGCACCCCTTGGAATGATTTCTCACACTCCCCAGGAATGATGACTCGCACACCTCTGGAATGATTTCTCGCACCCCTTGGAATGATTTCTCACACTCCCCAGGAATGATGACTCGCACACCTCTGGAATGATTTCTCGCACCCCTTGGAATGATTTCTCACACTCCCCAGGAATGATGACTCGCACACCTCTGGAATGATTTCTCGCACCCCTTGGAATGATTTCTCACACTCCCCAGGAATGATGACTCGCACACCTCTGGAATGATTTCTCGCACCCCTTGGAATGATTTCTCACACTCCCCAGGAATGATGACTCGCACACCTCTGGAATGATTTCTCGCACCCCTTGGAATGATTTCTCACACTCCCCAGGAATGATGACTCGCACACCTCTGGAATGATTTCTCGCACCCCTTGGAATGATTTCTCACACTCCCCAGGAATGATGACTCGCACACCTCTGGAATGATTTCTCGCACCCCTTGGAATGATTTCTCACACTCCCCAGGAATGATGACTCGCACACCTCTGGAATGATTTCTCGCACCCCTTGGAATGATTTCTCACACTCCCCAGGAATGATGACTCGCACACCTCTGGAATGATTTCTCGCACCCCCTTGGAATGATTTCTCACACTCCCCAGGAATGATTTCTCGCACTCCCCAGGAATGATTTCTCGCACCCTCCTGGAATGATTTCTCGCACACCCCTGGAATGATTTCTCGCATCACCTCGGAATGATTTCTCGCACCCCCTGGAATGATTTCTCGCACTCCCCAGGAATGATTTCTCGCACCCCCTGGAATGATTTCTCGCACCCCCCTGGAATGATTTCTCGCACCCCCTGGAATGATTTCTCGCACTCCCCGGAATGATTTCTCGCACCCTCCTGGAATGATTTCTCACACTCCCCAGGAATGATGACTCGCACACCTCTGGAATGATTTCTCGCACCCCTTGGAATGATTTCTCACACTCCCCAGGAATGATTTCTCGCACCCTCCTGGAATGATTTCTCGCACACCCCTGGAATGATTTCTCGCACTCCCCAGGAATGATTTCTCGCACCCCCCTGGAATGATTTCTCGCACTCCCCAGGAATGATTTCTCGCACCCTCCTGGAATGATTTCTCGCACCCCCCTGGAATGATTTCTCGCACCCCCCTGGAATGATTTCTCGCACTCCCCAGGAATGATTTCTCGCACCCCCCTGGAATGATTTCTCACACTCCCCAGGAATGATTTCTCGCACTCCCCAGGAATGATTTCTCGCACCCTCCTGGAATGATTTCTCGCACCCCCCTGTAATGATTTCTCACACTCCCCAGGAATGATTTCTCGCACTCCCCAGGAATGATTTCTCGCACCCCCTGGAATGATTTCTCGCACCCCTCTGGAATGATTTCTCACACCCCCTGGAATGATTTCTCGCAACCCTTGTTAGGAACCTCTGCTTTAGGCTATCAAAAATTGATCCTTACTTCATCAAACAACTGGAGAAGAACAGTAAGAACATCAGGATGAGCCTTGTCTACTTCATCAAGCAAGACGACGGCGTTGGGGTAAGCTCGCAACTGTTTAGTAAGTTGACCGCCTGCATCGTGTCCTATATATCCAGGAGGCGCTCCTATCAGCTTGGCAACCTGTCACAACAAACTAAAATTTAAACTTAAAACAGCCATAAACAATAATGGAATAGCTTTCACTCAACTTTAACATAAAAAGAAACACATTATTATTGAAAACAATAATTAGTTGTTTAATTAGTGAGCAATCAAAGTGGGTATATTTATTTATTGTGTGGTATTTATTCATGTTAGAAAAATAAAAAATAGAAGAAAAAACTTTTCCAAAACTTAGCGTTCATCGACAGAAAAAGAAAGAAACTCCGATTTCGGCCGAGACCTACATAGTACTTCTTGAAAAAGGAGATTATTTGGGGGAGTTCAAGAATTACGTCTCAACACAAAAAAAAAAAGTTTAAATACGAAACTAACAATGCGTTTCGAACACTTAATGTTCTTCTTTAGGTTTACATCTAAAACAAGAAATATCTGCGACCTTTAAAGACATAACTATGAATTATTTGAAATTGAATACAATCTATGAATGTTGAATTACACTTTGAGGTTTTTAACAAGAAAATTAGTATAGGAAAAGATTTTTGTCTAACTCAATCCTTTAGATCGACTTTTAATAGTTCAGATGTTAACCTGAAGAAGAACACTGAGTATTCGAAACGGGTTTGTTTCATATTAAACTTTTTTTGTGTGGAGACATATTTATTGAAATCCTCAAATATGAGTAAACACCACGCTATAACATGTTGCGCAAGTAACGAAGGTAGATCATCTGTTTTTGGTTTTTAACATAACCACTCACACACATATATGCATCAATTTATATTTCTACTTTCGAAATATGGTAATCGCCGATATTAATACGTTAGCCAAAGGAAATACAGTCTGTGTTTCAGCATCTCGTGTCTGTTAGTTTCGTAAAGAAAGTTCCAAAATAGTTTACAAAAACTATGTTATAACATAACCATCGATTTTATTTTGAAAATATAAAAATAATTCAAAGGTAATAAAAATGTTGAACTGTTTTACTTCCTCATTAATATCAACCTTATACAGGATGACAAAAAAAAAAAAAAAAACGGTCCCCGTGTACATTTTATGGAGTCAGCTCCACACCTCCACCCGTCACTCATGAGCAAGTTCTGGTTCCAGCAAGACGAAGCAAGTTCTCACACCACAAACCTGTCCTGAGATTGGCTGAAAGAGAACTTCGGAGGCCGAGTGATCAGTCTCAAGACTGATTTTGAGTGGGTACCCAATAGCCCGGATCTAAGCCCGCCAGATTTGTTTCTTTGCGGCTATCTTAAGGACAGAGTCTACGCAGGGAAACCCAGAACCATCACGAAACTCAAGGAAGCCATCAGGGAGGAGATGAGAGCCATTACCAGTTCAGTCTGTAAGAACGTCATGGACAACTTCGTGCTGCACCTCAAGAAATGCACGGAGCTAAATAAAGGCCATCTAGAACACATGCTGTAGAACGGAGAAAAAAAGGCCAAAGACCCTAATGTTTTGATGTGATGTTTTAAATATAATAAACTAGTTTTGACCAAAGTTTCATTCCATTCAGACAAAACACTAAGAAACGGAACCTAATTAGAGTTGGGACCTGTTTTTTTTTTTGGTCACCCTGTAATTATAACAGAAAATTAATATAATTTTGATCCGTTCTGATTACCTCATGTTTTTCCTGGTACTCCGACATATCCAGTCTGATAAAGGCCCCTGTTTTGTCTTTATGAATATACCTGGCCACTTGCTTAGCTAGCTCTGTCTTCCCGATTCCAGAAGATCCAAGGAAAAGGAAGACCAATGGATGCTCATCGTCCGCCCATCCATTTTCCTTTCTTCGAATAGCTGAAAATATAAACATGACAATCATAAAACTTATAATTTTTTATTGAATTTTTGTTGCCTTATTTTTCTTTACCTCTTTATTCAAAGTCATTAATTATTTATTTACTTTAAGTTAACTAGTTATCTTCAGTTGTTAATAAATTCAAAGCAAAGCGCTTATTAAAATAACAAGTAATGCTAACACACTCACCCACCCACACACACAAAGATCATCTAAAAAAACATCATAAAACGACTTTTGGGACCTCAAAACATATAATTCTGTCAAAATCTCGAGATCGAATTTTTTCACGATCACTATACTTTACTTATAGTAAAGTAAAAACCTAAATAACATAAATTGGTTTCAAAATAAAACGAAAAGCGATAAATATATCTTAAGTAAAATAAGTTCCACCGTATAACTATTTACGTAACAGGGGAAATTAAGTATGTAGTAAGAAAGGAATCAACAGGGCATGACAGAACGAAGAAAAGGAAGAGAAAATTCCTCACTTTCTCTGTCAATGCCCTGGTTTGGCTCAAAGAAGAAAAGAAGCACTAGGAGAATATTTTGAATAATCTTGAGAACTTAGCATCCACTGGTATCAGGGATCTGACTAGATTTATTGTTCTCTCTAGATGGTTCGAGTGGACCAGGGACGGGGGGAGAATAGCCCCAAATTCTTCTTTGTGGTATCACATGGGGCCGGCTTGCGGCCTATATGTGTTCTCTCTCGGGACGGCCACTGTAACCTAACCTAACCTAAGAGAGGAATCAAAGTCACGGTCATATCATTTCACCGAAGGTGATTTATATAATGCAAACCACTATATTCTTTCTGTAGCAAACATTTTTACCAATGTTCTGCGTTTATTTTGATGGACATTTTTAAGAATACAAAAATTATTAATATTATAAAATGGGATTGAAATGTAGGCCACTGGCTCCAATGATACTCATCAACTAGCTATTGTACTATTCGATGATGCAATATATTGGTACCATCTGGTCTGAAGCATCCTTTAGTTTCTGCGTCTTTCATCGCGTTTCCCATGATCTACTGGAGAATTATGCGACCTCTATTGAGTAAGTTACTCATTCTCTTCTTACACTTAATATTATCCATAGTCCAACTTAAATTCCACTTCAATAAAGTGAGTTTATTTTAAACTTATTTAGTGAACAAATAAGAATAATTTACCATAAATATTTTAATAAAACATAAATTTCAGTTTATACTTTCTTCTTAACTTAAACAAACAAATAAAAATATAGTATTCTACAAACCAGAGGCAACAATAGAAATGGCAGCTTCCTGTCCGACTATATATTGTTTCAATCTCTGCTCGAGTGGAAATTTTCTCCTTTCTTCAGCTTCTTTGATCTTTCTTTCCGATTCATACTAAAAGAAAATCAATATTAAATTAAAGTCTATTAAGTTTAACTCACATATATACGAAATAATGTAAATTTTAAAGAAATTATTGAAAACAGTGGTAATTGATTTCTAATGTAGTGGAATCAGTTATTATGTGGTATTTACTCATTGTAGGGTAAAAATCTAATGAAATGGTCTCCACATTTAAAAATTTTAATGTATAAACAAAGCGTTTCGAACAGGTAGTGTTCGAACACACTACGTGTTCGAAACGCGTTGTTTATATCATTAAAATTTTTATATGTGGAGACCATTTCATTAGATTTTTACCCTACAATTGGTAATTGATTTATTGTAGGGTAAAAAGTAATGAAATGGTATCCACATATAAAAATTTAATCGTATAAATAACGCGTTTTGAACACGAAGTGTTCTTCCTCAGTTGTACCACAGACACTTACCCTTAGTTAATGCATGAGGAAGAACACTACGTGTTCGAAAGGCGTTGTTTATACGATTAAATTTTTATATGTGAAGACCATTTCATTAGCTTTTTACTCTAAAATGAGTAAATACCACATAATAACTGATTGCACTACGTTAGAATTAACTGATTTACTATTCTAAGAGATTATTGTTGTTATGTAACAAAATAAGTCAAAAAAATTATAACTTAGAATATAATAAAATAATCAATCTGTTTTTATATTCCACTGGTCAGACCTTGTACTAGTTATAATTCCAAATTGTTAATTCATTACTTGTGCAATCTGTTATAGTGTGGTATTTAGGGATTCCAAAAATTACATCTCTACACAAAAAAATAGTTCAATATGAAACTAACAACGCGTTTCGAACACTTAGTTCTTCTTCAGGTTTACAATCTAAGAAAATACGTATCTGTGAGCTTTAAGAACATAAGAGTGAATTATTGAAATTGAATATTATCTATGAATGTTGAATTACTCTTTGAGGTTTTTAACAAGGGAATTATTATGAAAAATGGTTTAATTGATCCTAAAATTAATAAAACATAAAAATGTCAGCATGTTGTCATGTTTTATTAAGGTTCAGAATTAATTAAGACATTTTTCCATACTTATTTCTTTGTTAAAAACCTCATTAGTGTAATTCAATATTCATAAATTGTATTTAATTTCAAATAATTCACTCCTATGTTCTTAAAGCACAAAAATTTGTATTTTTTTTTAAATATAAACCTGTTGTCAGTTTCATATTAAACCTTTTTTTTTTGGGTGGCGACGTAATTCTTGAAATTTTCAAATATCCAAATTGTTAGCTAAAGTCTAATGACTAGATTTAACCAGTTGAGGAGAAATCATTTACCAGTAGATTCAGAATTCAAATCCACTTGTAAATACCATTCCTCTGGTGAAAATATATCCTTAACCAAGGAATCTACCCATTGCTTACATAAAAGTCAAGCATGACTATATCCCGAAGGAAGCTCAATGATGATAAAGAAAGGCTAGAGTGTACTTTAGGAGCCCCAGCGTTTACAGAGACGGACCTTTACAAAGAGGTTATAAGGGTTTCCCTATTCTCCAGTAGGGATTTTGGAATCATTTCTTTTTCTTAAATGGCAACTCATACTTATATTGCAGTAATGTTTCTTTCAATATAAATTTAATTAGTTCTTGCTATATTCCTGGTTTGGGAGAAGACCAAACACTTGTTTGAGTCTAATAAATAAGACATTATTTACCTGAAATTATGAATTACAACAAAATCCATCCATGTTTATATTTTAAAATTATCTAAACAAATTAGTTTTATAAACATTTTGGCCATTGTTGATTTGTCAACTCTGCGGCTCCTAAACCCCCTCTGTTCCTAAAGAAATTATGATTCCTACAATAAGGGAGACATATCATCAAGTTTGTTCTATTAGTGCAAAAAAAAGCTAAAGTAATAGGAAAGTTAAAGATTTAAGGGCAACAATGGAGCGAAAAGGTAAAACTTATAGTATTACGAAAAATATAATAACTTCCATAAATGCTTGAAACAAATACTCTAATTTAATTGATTTAATTCGAAGTTATTCTGTTTACCTTTTTAACGTATTGATTCAGAAGATTTAACATTTCTTTATTCTTGGAGAGTTGTGAAGGGGTATGTCCTGAAGCCTCAAGTAGTGGATTCGCACCATTTTCAAGAAGTATTCGTGCTACTTCAATATTATCAACAAGGACAGCGTAATGAAGTGCCGTGAAACCGAAGTAATTTTCTTGAGCTCTTAACATATCACTGAACTCTGTTTCTCTTTGAACAAGTACTGTAACAAAAATATAATGTTTCAATAAATATTAAACATTTAAGATATATATTAAACAACTGAAGATCATACCGTCAAGAGTATGAAGACCTTTCTCTGCAGCAGTTCTGTAAACATTTATAAACTCATCACCAGCGTTTGGATCAGCTCCTGATGACAATAGAATTTGAACATTTTCTGCTCTACCATTCACAGCGGCAATTTGTAGTGCTGTCCAACCTAGTGGATGCTTTTCATTGGCATCAGCACCATCAAAAATAATTCTAAAATACAAAACAACAAATAGAACAGCCTTAAATTATTACAGTTACACAAAATTATACAAATTAAATACCTTTTTAATTCTTTCGACGATCCACTTCTTGCAGCATAATGGATTCTTGATTCTATAATATTTTAAAAGGTGTATATAACTTTGCGAGTAGATTTACAGTACTTACTTAATGAAGTAGCTTACCTCGTAGTCTGGAATTACAATTTGCAATAATGATCGACAATCCCAAAGCGGCAGCAATCCGGCTTGGCTTAATTGCATAAGAAATTCGTCGCCTACATATTATGCTCTTGCAGGTAGTCAAAGAAATAGGTTTAGCATGTTTAAGCTGAAAATTTAATTCTGGTATGGTGGAATATGGTTTGAGGAATAAGAATACTTTTGCAAAAAATGGTCGGTCACCATTTTTTGGATATGTCCAAAAATTAGAACTATATTTGTAAGAAAGTAATAGAAGCCCCCTTAATGGAGCATTCATTCTACTTTTCTTAATTCAAGTTTAAAATAAATGATGAAAATCTATGTACCGCTTACATGATGGTTAATGTAATCAATTTAGAATGTAACCTCCCGACTGTTACGTTGACAGCCAGTTTAGTCTTTTATTAACAGTTACTGTAAATTAGCCAAGCTGTTTACGAAGAAATATGCACCTCTAACTCTGTTACATTACATATTTTATTTATTTACATCAGATTTTTGATTATAACTTTTTGGAAGGTTTCAAAGAAGTTGGTTTTTATGGACCAAGTATTAGTGTGTAGTCCAATTTATTTATGAATAGCATGGCAACTATGTCCAAGTGATAGATATAATATTCCTTTTTTAATTTAATAACAGCAGAAAGAAGTATTTTAGTACCAACCCTTTTTTAATTGGTATGTTTCATTTTCGTTTTCTTCCACTTTTGTAAGTTTATGTTTGTGTCTAAATTTTGATAAGAGCTATGCACAAATTTTTCTTCTATTTCTTTTATATCATTGTAGTGTTTTATTTGCTTAACTGAAATACAAAGCTTTTTTAAATATACTAAAAATGTAGTTAAATTTTAAATAGTGAACTAGTAGAATAAAGCTTCTAACTAATTATGGATGCTTATCTTTAGTACTAATTGCTTTGCTGATGACTAATTGTTTTTCAGCGTGTAATGTAATGTCTGGGAGTGGGTCAAGACCAACAGGCACAGTACCGAAAGCCAAGCACAACAGCAGATCTAAAAGAGACCATCCTACTGCTGCTATAAATCATATGCCGAACAACCTGGTACTTCGACTTTGTTTTGTATTTTCAAAGGGCTTTAATATATCGGGCACTTGTTATTTTTGGAATTAGCAGTTTTATTCAATTCGTACTGATATGCATGACAGTTGACAAACCACAGATTCACTCTTGTATATGTGTTGACCTATAATCGTAGACTGAAGTTACCTATCCCAAGACGTCACAGTTTAGTTGTGTTGATAAAAGAATTAAATTTTCGTTTGCCTTATCGGAGTAGGTTTAATTCAACAGTCCCATCTATTTATCTTCTATAGAGTCTTAATTATTATTAGGAGTTCATTAAATTAAGAGAAAACAATAGTTTTGTTTTTTTTTTTTGAAAAGTGTAATTCACATTACGCATAAACATGTTTTGCTAAGGACATTGCTATTGGAATGACAGTATATATGTACATGGGCATTGAAGGTATGTTTTTAGGTGAATTTTAAAAAAAAACCTTACTTTTACAACTTTTGTACTGTTTAGCATCCTTTATGCTAAAAAAGTTGCCAATTCCAATAGTTTTGTTTCATTACATTTTGTTTCTGGTACTTTTCTTCAGAAATCATATTATTTCAATGACTTTAATTTAAAGTCATTACGGTAGCCTGACTTTCTGATTAAATTAAGATCCATTGTACTTTTAGTCGATTGAAGACAATGTGTTTCACATGTAATTTTATTATGTGTTGTTCAGTTGCCCTGATGTGTACTGTATTATTTCTTAGAATAGGGTTTTTGTTTCATTTTTCTTGTAATCGAACACTGTTATGGATCAATCGTACTTCAATATGAAACAAAACCGGCCCTTTACTGTAATTAGATGTAATTTTTCAACGATATGGATCAAAAGCAAATTGAGATTTGATGCTTGGGGATTTCTTTAAATAAATGCCCCAGTGACGGATTGAATGTATGACTTTGAACTTTGTACTTGACAGCTAAGATCACTACATTACAGTGATTCTTTCTTATGGTTATATAAAATATGGCGTTTCCGTTCTGCCACGACCCAAAAGCAAACATTTATCTTGATACGTCTGAAAAGTGTTTTCTTATTACATACAATAGTGCAATTGGTGACAATATTGAGCTTATACAAGATAGTAAATGCTTGTAAAACAGTACTTATTGATAGTGACTTGATTACAGAGCAGTTCTTAATACGTATTAAGAACAGAGATTTATGTGTTATAATACAGTGCCGTCATGGTGTTTTTATATGATAACCTACCATATTACTTATAACCTACCGGCAGAATAATTGATAATCCTTCCTTGGGTTCATTAAACACGATGAGTTTGTTCTTTCAGGATTGGCATGAACAATTCAATAGTGGTCAGAGAACAAGAAAGGAAAGTAATACTTCAACATCAAGGATGTCAGACATGGGTACATATTGTATATATTTACATTTTTTTCATTTTACTTTCCAAAATATTGACTTTTGTTTTAGTTTATTATAAAAGTTGTTATAATTCTAACATAGTGCAATCAGTTATTATGTGGTATTTACGCGTATTATGTATTATTATACATTATGCGTATTATTATGTGGTATTTACGCGTATCGAACACGTAGTGTTCTTTCTCAGGCATTAACTAAGAGTGAGTAAATCTTCCTCTAAGATTGTGGTTCAACTGAGGAAGAACACTACGTGTTCTAAACGCGTTGTTTATACCATTAAATTTTTATATGTGGAGAACATTTCATTACCTTTTTACCCTACAATAAGTTGTAATAATGTTATTGATTCAATTTAGTTTAAACATGATTATTTATTAACTAATTCTAATTGAAATTAACCTAGTTAAATTAATAAATTAGAGAACTGTGGACTTGTAACGAATTTCTATATACACTGGTATTTCGATTAACAAGGCGTTTACGAGCCATGTTAAATGTTAACGATTGTTAATTTAGAAAAGATTATGACATTTATAAACTTTATTATTATTATATTGGTCGATATATATTTAAGTAAAATAAACTATATTGACACAAAGAACACTCAGAAATGAAACAGAAACTCACTACTATATTTCGATGTCCTCGTCAACAGGAAGATAGAAACGAGTCACTCCGCAGGCAAACAGCGACTCACTCACTATAGTAGTGAGTTTCTGTTTCATTTCTGAGTGTTCTTTGTGTCAATATAGTTTATTTAGTTCGTGGAATCGTTTCATTTAATTGGTTTAAAATAAAATATTCACAAATCACCTGGAAATATCTTTTACGTCTCTTAGAAACTCATTGTTTCTATGCGAAGACTATTCATAATAGAAAATATTAAAAAAAAACCTGTTTACTATTCTCCATGTACATGGCAGAATACACGAAATGAAAGCGATAGGACCACTCCTTGCTATAGACCCAGTGGCGTAACTGGTGGGGGTTATTATTTCAAGAAAGCAATTATTCTTTGTTAAGAATATTTAAATGTTAATCTGGGTTATAGTTTTTAGTCCATATGTTTGTTTTTATTACATATTAAAAAAATCAATCCTTTCTAAGCGTTTCGAAGCTAGTTCTTGATTTTACTATTTTACTTATACTTCAAACAGGAGTTATTAGTTATTTTCGTAAAGCTTATTTAAATATCAATCTTTCATATTTCTTTCTAATTTTGATTTTTTTTTTTCATATAATAAAAGAGAAATGAAGTCACTTGATAAACGGAAAGACGATCCAAACTGGACACAATAACAGTTCAAAAATTGAAGATAGGTAACACAGAAAAGTTAAAGAGCTGCAAGTGTGTTTCTTTACTTTCTGTGATAGCTATCTTCAATTTTGAACTGTTAAAAGAGAAATAAATATATTCTTTTGTTAAAATTTAATACAATTTCACATCTTTAATCCTTGAAGAAAATATAAAATGTAGAGGGTTTGAGGTCAGAGCTAATTTTATTAGGCGTGCTGTCAACGACTACGTGATATTTACTCGTTATTGGGAGGTTTTTATGATACGTAGGTCAACTACTACATGATATTTACTGGTTATTGGGAGGTTTTTATGACACGTAGGTCAACTACTACATGATATTTACTCGTTATTGGGAGGTTTTTATGACACGTAGGTCAACTACTACCAGATATTTATTGGCTATTGGGAGGTTTTTACGATACGTAGCTCAACTATTACGTGATGTTTACTCGTTATTGGGAAGTTTTAATGATACGTAGCCTATGATCATTTCTTAAACTTATAATTTCCGTGTAAAACTTACAGGTTTTTACTTTAAATTAAGACTAGATGTAAATCTAATGTGTTTGTGTAAAATTAATTTAATGTGATTTTCAGGTGACGAATATGAAGAAAATCCCTGGTTGGGGTTACCGACAACAAGTTCTCATAATGAATCGGAGGACGTAAGTTTTCTTTCTTTTATGTATATTTCATGCATTTCTAACTGAATAAAGTCAGTTACATAGAAAAAGTTTATAGATACAACACCTATATTGTAAACTACTTTTTTGTATTATACTGATCTATGAGGATTGCATTGTAATAGCTACTTCATTATCATTGTGAAACAATAAGATAGGAATAAAAATGATCATATAAATAATAAAAATTTAAGTAATTATTGAAAAATAATTATACCCTAGAGTATCAATGATCAAACCACAATAAGAAAATGGGAAAACAAGACTAAGATCTTTTAACCGTAACAAGCGGTCTTCGTCAGAGTCAAAAACCCAACTGAAAATGGGAAAACAAGACTAAGATCTTTCAACTGTAACAAGCGGTCTCTGACGAAGACCGCTTGTTACGGTTGAAAGATCTTATTGGTGTAATGGCTGGAAAGCTAAGGTACACAACGATCAAAACAGGTTGAAAGATCTTAGTCTTGTTTCCCATTTTCTTATTGTGGTTTGATCATTGATTGTTATTTCATGTGTTTATGTGAAATCTTTTTACCCTAACCTTACCGGGTTGGTTACTTGCCGTTGCGTCTACAACGTGCTTGGTCTCCCATTCTTTTTTCTCCTGAAGACGGATTACCCGAAAATTTGAATCTGTAAGTGTGTTTCCTTACTCGTGTGTGTTACTCTTCTTGAATTTTGAACTCGTGTATATATATATATATATATATATACTTTAAATTACACAAAGTACGACACAGGAAAAAGAATAAAAAGAACACTTACAGAATTCAATATTTCGAACTGTTGTTCGTCATCAGGAGTAGACTAGAAGAGAGGACTTGGCCAGCCCCTTTTCCAGTTAGATCCAGTTATCAGGAAGTTGGTTCGTAGAATCGAATTTCTCAGTCTAAAGATCGTGAATGCCGAGACTGCGTTCACTTTAATGATAAGTGATATATCTGTACAAATACCACAGAAATTAGGATGTGACCCGCGGTCCGTAATAGTAATTATCTATTGCAACCCCCCGTTAACAAAAGGTTGTTCACGCCTGTACTAGACTATACCTTATACCTGGATACCAGTCAGTTGTTTTCAATATGAATTGTTTTAGTTGAGATGGGTTGGAGGATGCAGCACCGGGTCTAAGAGCAGCAACCTTACTCCAGAGAGGAACAGTTCTCAGGCCAATGTCGACCAAGTCATACCATCGTCAAGAACCAGCCTTCACAACTCTAACCCAGTTAGTTGATGACATAATCTCCTCATATAGTAACTTAATAATATAAATAACGCGTTTATAGTTCTTCTTTAAGCATTAACTAAAAAATACAATGACATCAGAGAGTTATCTATAGCAGAGGTTCCCAAAGTGGGTTCCACGAAACCCAGGGACTGTCTGAGGTTCCGTGAAAAACATTTTTCTCCATTTTTTTTTAGTGGGTATAGATTTAGTTTATATTTCTTGTGAATCATGAAACCGGATAATGTTTATATTCTACATATACCCATAAGTAGAAGTGGTCAAAATTTTATTTATATTTAGGATGAATCACTAGTCAGTTTTTGGAACTATCTGATTCCCGAATTTCCTGTTATTGCAAAAGTAGTACTTCATACATTGCTACCATTTCCCACTACCTACTTATGTGAAACTGGGTTTTCCCTTTAAACTGCCATAGAAACCAAATACCGAAGTACTCGTAGACTTAGTGCTGGGGCTGACTTGAGAATCAAACTCTCAGCTATAAAACCAAAAATGATAACAAAACAAATTCTGTGTTAAAATTGCTAGTAATTCTGTTTTATGTGTTATGTACTTGTAGAAAATATGAAAATTAAAATCTTTGAGTTTTAAATTTTTATTCGAAAAATACACATTGCAATAATATTACTTTTTTTAAATTGTTTTTAAACATACATACTATTTAAAAAGGCATATGAAAATATTTATATTCTGATAGTATAAAATCATTAGATTCTGGGGTTCACGGGAAATTTACTGGAACCAAAAAACTTTCAGCATTGAAAAAAGTTTGCAAAACTCTTATCTATAGTATAGAGCAGTGGTCGCCAATGTGGGTGATTCGGCAACTCAGGTGGACGGCGAGCAGCCAGTGAGGCGATAGTTGGGTGGACAAGAAAAAACACAGTTTCATAATCTGTCTAATTTTGTTTACTTGTACTTTCATTTCAGTGAGGCTAACTTTTAGGGAAGATACCACGTTCATTCATCACTAGCGATGGTTGACTCCAATAGTTGACTCGTGACCGTTTCCTCGTAGTTTCAATCAGTCGGCGAAGTTTGTCTGCGTCGTATGTGTTAGTTCCATGCTAATCAAATATTTTTACTTTACTATAAGTAAAGTATAGTGGTCGTGAAAAAATTCTATCTCGAGATTTTGACCGAATTATATGTTTTGAGGTCCCAAAAGTCGTTTTATGTTATTCTTGCTATGATGTCTGTGGGTGGGTGAGTATGTTAGCGTTGCTTGTTACCACGCTACGGTCCAGAATCTTCGATGGATCAAGTTGATATTTTACGCAAAAATGGGTAAGTGTTTGGATCAGTGTTTCCCAAACTTTTTCGAGCGACCGCCCCTTTGGGTCTGGTTATAAAACCTATAACTCAACACCCTTGAATAACAATCAGATTCCTACACTAAATAACCAAATGAGAACATTTAAATAATTTAATTAAAATAATTACTAATCGAAATTTATTTTAGAATCCAATAGATGTATTGTTTCATAGCATATTCATGCAAAAGAATTAATACACAATAAAAGAAACTTAGGTGAGAATATACTTTTAACATAAAAATGAATTATCAAAACAAGTAATTTTAATAAAATTGTTTCCTAGAAGTTTACATTTCGTGTTTTCACTTAAATTTTTGAAATTATATTGCACGAACACTTTCAATTTATGGAAATAGAATTTGCATTGCCACCCGCCGATATCAAAGCACCGCCCCCAGGGGGGCGGTACCGCCCACTTTGGGAAAATCAATCATCTACACAGATGATCCGTATTGTTTGGGAAGAATTATGCATGACGGGAAAGCCACTTTTTTTTTTTTAATGCCACTCAAAGTGAAGAAGAGCTGCAGACAATATTCAGTCAACTACCTACACAGTATGGATGGCTTCGCCCACTAACACACAACTACCTATGTGTCTTATATGTAATCAAACATGTTCTCATGAGGCAATGAAATCGTCGCAACTCTATGATGATCTTCAATGCAGACAAAAAGGACAAGCCTTTCATTAAATGTTAATGGTTTACATCAGTGTTTCCCAAAGTGGGCCGTACCGCCCCCCTGGGGGCGGTACTTTGATATCGGGGGGGCGGTAATGCAAAAAGGAGCGGGGATTCTATTTCCATAAATTGAAAATGTTCTTGCAATATAATTTCTAAATTTAAGTGAAAACACGACATATAAACTTGTGGCAAACAGTTTCTTAAAATTATTTTGTTTTGATAATTCATTTTTATGTTAAAAGTATATTCTCTCCTAAGTTTCTTTTATTGTGTATTAATTCTTTTGCATAAATATGCTATGAAACAAAACATCTATTGGATTCTAAATAAATATTCAATTAGTAATTACTTTAATTTAATTATTAAAATGTTACTCATTTGGTTATTTAGGCTAGGATCTGATTATTATTCAAGGGTGTTGAGTTATAGGTTTATAGGGGGCGGTCACTAGAAAAAGTTAGGGAAACACTGGTTTACATCATACCGTCTTTTTCTGAAAATAAGACATCCCCCGAAAGTAAACCCTAGTGTGATTTACAGAACACTTTGAATTATAAGCCCTTCCCTGAAAATAAGCCCTAGTTAAAATAATATGTCACTGTATTTTATTAAAATAAACTGTATTTTATTTTTTTCTTGCAACCTACCTAAACTTGTTATCTCAAAAAAAAAAAAAATAAAATAAAATAAAATACGGTCAGTTGCTCTTGAAGATATTAACCAGACGGACCCGAAACCGGTCGAGCTCTACGGAAACTTTACGAGGTATGACGGACATCATTACTAATAATTCTAATATTACTAACCTCAGTAGAGATAACCCAATAACTATATTCAAGACATATAAAAGGATAGATCGCGATGCGGTCCGTTTCTTCCACTTCCAATCAAACTCTCATTGCCGACGTTTCGATCTTTTTCAAAGGCCTACAATACCAGGTAAATTAAGAACTTAAATACTAAATTTTTAACACAAACAAAAAGAAGTACATTATAAAAAATTAAATACAATCATGATTATTAGGATAGCAATAAACATTTTTTCTAGATAGGTTTTTTATTTTTATTGCTATCCTAATACTCATGATTGTTGTTAATTTTTCATAATGTACTTCTTTTTTTTTGTGTTAAAAGTGTATGTATTTAAGTTCTTAATTTCCCTTGTATTGTAGGACTTTTATTACAAATTTTTAGAAGAAGTGGATCATTTCTTCCCAAAAGATATTGGTTATACATTAAGCCATTGTGGTTTATGCGTATTGATTTTATTTTCATGTTTATTGTGTACTTTCAAAATCGAAGAAGAGTAACAGGTAGGTTAGGTTAGGTTGCAGTGGCCCTTTGTGATACCACTCAATGAAGATTGATTCTACAGTGGGAGTCCTAAATTTTGCCTAACTCAAGTGTATTTAGAGTAGGGCTCTTTAACTAGTACCTGACATCGTATAGGCTCGGTACCGACGGTTTAACGTCCTTTTCCGAGGACGACGCGCTTAGATTTATTCACCTCCCGCGTAAATAAATCGAGGACTAGGTGAGGATCGAACCCCGGTCCTATCAGTCCAGAGGTGATAACGTAACCACTGAGCTAGCCTGGCCCTCATAATAACAGGTAACGGGTTACTTACCGTTGCGTCTACAACGTGTTTGGTCTCCCTTTCTCTTTTCATCTGAAGACGGATTGCCCGAAAATTACAGTTCGTAAATGTGTTTCTTTACTCTATGTGTTACTCCTTGTCGATTTTGAACTGTTATTGTGTAAATTTTTGTATATACACGTGAGCTAATCGGAAAATCGAGAATACTTCTTAACCATTGTATATACCATATACGTATACAAAACAAAATTTCAGAGGAAAAACATGAAATAAATTAGATAGATTGTTCGCTCTGTTGATTTTTTGGGGTTATTTTTTGTTAGGAATGTAAAGTAATCCTACAGTCAGATGAATTAGGGGTTTTTTTTATGAAGTTCTATTCTTATGTTTTATTCTTTTTGTTTATTAACATAATACTTAAAATTATTATTTATTTCGTTTATTCCCTAATAGAAAAGATTTATTGAAAAATAAAATTTTTTGTTTATTTTAAAAAAAGGCCTTTTTATTTTTTTTTTTTTTTTTTTTAAAACCCTTTTTTTTATTTTAGGGTTCCCCTTTATTTATTATTTAAAAAAATTTTGGGTTATTTTAAAAATTTTTTAAAATTCCCTTTTTCAAAATGAAAATTTTAAAAAATTTAAAAAGAAAAAAAATTTAACTTTCCCAAAAAAGGGTTATTTTTTTAAATAAATTTTTAAAAAATTTAATTAAATATATAAATTAATCAAAAAAAAAAAAATTTTTTTAAAAAATTTTAAAAAAAAAAATTTTTTTAAAAATTTTTTTAAAAACCTTTGGTTGTTTTATAAAAAAAAAAAAAAAGGGTTTTTCTTGGGAAAAAAAATTCGAAAGCTTGTTTATTTGGGTTTTAAATTTTTTTGGGTAAAACTTTTTAAATTATTCCCAATTTAAAAAACCATTTAATTTTTTTTTTTTGTTTTCCAAAAAAAATTTTTAAAAAATTTTTTTAAACAAAAATTTTATTTTTTAAAGTTTTTTTGAAAACTTTTTTTCCCAAAATATTTTAAAGAAAACCCTATTTTTTTTGTAAAGTTAAATTTAAAAATTTGAAAATTTTATTAAAAATTCCCCTTTTAAATTTAAAAATTTTTATAAAAATAATGAAATTCTAAATATAAAATTTAAATAAAAAGCTTTCAACAGGTTTTTCTTTGGTTTAAAAAAATAAATGTATGGATTTTTAACAAAGAAATAATCAAATAAAATTAAAATAAAAGGGTAAAAAAGGGATTTTTTAAATACTTAGTAGTGGGGGGTATGGGGTCATCTTTTATATTAAAACAGGAATTTTCTTTTATTTTTTTTTAAAAGGGGTTTAATTTTTAAACTAAGTGGAACATTTTAATTAAAAAAGGAAAAATAAAAACCAAATTTAAATTTAATTTTAAAAAAAGGGTTTTTTTATTTTTTTATTTTAACTAAAATAAAATTTTGAATTTTTTTTTTAGTTAATGCCTAGAAAGAACACTACGTGTTTGAAACGCTTGTTTATACCATTAAATTTTTATATTGGAGACAATTTATTAGTTAAAAAAAATAATAATTTAAATTTGGGAACATGGGCGAATTAATTAAGAAAATTGGACTTTAACCTTTCAATAATTCCCGTTACACCAATAGTGTCAAATTTTTTTTTTATTAACTCGCCCCTAGTTTAAAGCATTAAAGATATTATTTTTTTAAAACCTAAAAAAATAATTTAAAACGGTTTTTATTTTTTGAAAAAATGGGAATTAATTTTTAAAGATAATATTTCCTTATTATTTTTTTAGTTTGCTTTTATTTTTTTTCAAAACTTTAAAGATAAGCCAAAGAATAGTTACTTCATAAATAGCCTTTTTAAAAAATTTGATTTAATTTTTTTTAAAATTTTTTTAAGTTAATGATTTTTTTTTAAGATTTAACTAATTTTTAAACTGCTTTAATTAGTTGTTTAAAATTAAATTTTTGAATTGTTATTTTTGTTGAGTTAATAATTAGAAAAAATTTAAAATTTTAAAAAAGGTTTGAATACAATTCGGAAGGAAATTTATAATTTTAAAAACAGGATTTTTTAACAAAAAGAAGTAAAAATTAAATTTTTTTGTAAAAATTTTTAACAAATTTTTTTTATATAATAACTTTCTTTCATATAAAATCATGCATGGCAAGTTCAAACTGGTATATTTTTTTTTTATTTCGCTTTGAAAGGAATTTTTCACTTTATATTTTAAGAAACGAAAATATATATGGGGTGTAGCTATTAAATTGTGAGATTGACGCTTCAGAATATGTGTTCATGTGGCAAACTGCAGCCATCGACAGCTGTTTATCGTGAAACCTTCTCTTTCAAATGCAGTATCTTTAACTGCTTTAAACAAATCAGTACAGCCGTATTCTTTTGTATTAGAGTTGTTTTTTGTTTCGCCGGAAATAAGTGTAACAAATTCAAAACTGAAATATATCAATATCCCGACTCCTTTTCCAAATGAGTTTTACAGATGCTACTTCAACATTTAACTCAGTTATATTCTGTACTGAATCCTCTCATATTGTTAACTATCCAATATTTTTTAATAGTAACTATTGTTAACTTATCAATATATTTTTAATATTGATTATTTATTGATTTAATATTGATTACCAATATTTGTTAACTATCTCATATTTTTTATGTTTTGATTATTAATTCCCTTATTTTTTGTGCTATCAGCTTGATGAAATCCATCAGAATGAACAAATTCTTCAAAATGCAGTAATGCCTGTTAGAAGTAAAGTGATACAGCATGTAAAACCCGTTCAGGTAATCATGTCCCCCTTGATTTCATTATATTATATTAAACAATTCTTTATGTTGGTACATGTTATGTTTACCTTTGTATGAAATTCAAAACTTTTAATGTTAATATCATATAACATAGGTGCCAGGTTAGCTCAAAGGTTAACGTACTCGCCTCTGGGCTGGTAGTCCTGGGTTCGACCCCCCCCCCCCCCCCACCTCACTTGATATTATTTACCAATTTTAGCCGTCTTTAAGAATCAATTATTCATAGAAAAATCTTACGAAGTATTATAGTGTATACGAGGTGTGTAAATAAAGTAGTGAGACTGGCAACGTCGCTTTCGATCTGGCAACGCTGGAGACGCGTGGCCTTGAGTAGCGTCAGGTGCACGTGTGATGCGCCTCCAGTATGAATCTGAACTCGCCACAGTCATTTGTTTGTCCGTAGCGTTGGTTTTCGTGAAATGGTTTTTTCTTGAGCGTTTTAAAAATGAGTGACCTCAAAGTTGAGCAGCGGTGTGCAATCAAATTTTGCTTCAGACTTGACATAATGCAACCGAAACTTTTGAAAAACTTCAGGAGGCCTATGGAGAACGTGTTTTATCAAGGCAACAGGTTTTTCGGTGGTTTAAGGAATTTTCAGAAGGAAGAGAGTCGATTGAAGATGAACCACGAAGCGGAAGGCCTTCAAGTGCAAACACCGATGAAAATGTCAACAGAGTACGGAACCTTGTGCGTTCAGATCGACGCTTGACAGTCAGAATGATCGGGGAACAGTTGAATTTGAATCACACTTCCGTTCATCACATTCAAAGACAAGCCAAACATCAAAGACAAGTGGGTGTTGCATCACGACAACGCGCCCTGTCACACTGCCATCTCAATAAACGAGTTTTTGGCCAGTAAAAACATTCCTGTTGCTCCTCAGCCTCCTTATTCACCAGACTTGAGTCCTTGTGACTTTTTCCTCTTCCCGAGATTGAAAAATCACCTCAAGGGAACTCATTTCGGGACACTACAAAACATACAAACTGCTGTAACCGACCAGCTGAAGGCCATTCCAGAATCCGAGTTCCAGCAATGCTACAATGATTGGAAGGACCGTCTCCAGCGCTGTGTGGCTTCCGAAGGGAACTATTTTGAAGGTGACAATATCACATTGTAATTATATTTGAATAGAAAATTTAAAAAAAAATCAGTCTCACTACTTTATTTACACACCTCGTATATTTTATTAATTTACTTTATTACAGAGATTGATATTACAGTAATATTTGAGGGCCAGGTTAGCTCAGTGGTTAACGTACTCGCCTCTGGACTGATAGTCTGGGTTTCGATACCCACCTGGTTCTCGATTTATTTACGCGGGAGGAGAATAAATCTGAGTACGTCGTCCCTCGGAGAGTACGAGTATGTTCAGCCGTTGGTGGTCCCGAACCTATACGATGTCAGGTACTCGTTAAAGATCCCTAATCTAAATACACTTGAGTTAGGCAAAATTTAGGACTTCCAATCTAGAATCACCGATGAAACAAAAAGCCGGTATACGGCTGACGTTATCACCCGTTAGGGGATCGGTTTAATCAATAACAAACAAAAAATCATATAATATTACAAAACTTTCATATAAAGGTAGTCAATGATCAAACCACAATATATTATATATATTGTGACCATATAATATATATATATATATATATATATAATGTGTGTGTGTGTGTGTACATGTATTTGATACATATACTTTTATATTATATAATATATATATATTATATAGGCTGAGCCTTGACATTTGCTCTGAGGCTAAGTTTAGGAAACATATTGAAAATATAACACACAGAACTATAACGAAATACAAACAACAAATATAGGAATAAAGAGAAAATAGAACTTTATATATATATATAATATAAATTAAGAAAAGTTTTTTCTTTTTACCCTACAAGATAACATTTATTTACAAAATATCAATATAGCTTATCGACCAGCTGATTATTAAAATATAAAATAGGTTTTTTTGAGGATTCTGTCCAAAATTGATTACTCGTCGACGTTTTGCCGAAAACGATAAGAATGCCGAACAATTTTCGGCGAAACGTTGCCGAGTAATCTGATGTAATTAATTTTGGACCTAATCCTCAAAAAAACCTATTTTGTTTTCAAAAATATCTATATGTATGAATGTTATTACTCATTTCGTGTTGAATTAATTGAGTTAATAATAGTATTATTTTCAGCAAGGAGATTTAGATCAGATGAGGATACTGGAGAAAAGAATCCACAACCTTCAGGAGTTCACAGATGTCAGTGCTTTGCAATTTAATAATTAAAATTCACTTAGTATTTGTATTTATTAGTGCTTATAGTTTATTTTATAAAAAAAAATTATGGTGCTTCTTTTGACTGTTTATATTTTATTTACAACTGTTTATAATAGAATTTTATTGTATAATAATATATATATATATATATATATATATATATATAATAATATAATATATATATAATATATATGATCAAACCACAATAAGAAATGGGAAAACATGATCATTGGAGTGGTTTGATCATTGATTGTTGTTTCACGTGTTTATGTGAAATCTTTATATATATATATAACTTTAAATTACACAAAGCACGACACAGAAAAGAGAATACAAAGAAAACTTACAGAATTCAATATTTCGAACTGTTGTTCGTCATCAGGAGAGTAGACTAGAAGAGAGGACGAAGTGAGAGAGATCTCCCCACGTCGAAGAAATATATATATATATAGTTCAATGTACATAAAGAAACATAGAGAAATTAAAAACACACACTTACAGTCTCTAATTTTAACAGTTTCTAATTTTAGAGAGGGAAACCAAGCGCACTGGTACAGAGACGGTTAGAGACCCAACCGTCAGGTCTCCAACTGTCTCTGTAACAGTGCGCTTAGTTTCCCTCTTTTATCTCTCCTGAAGACGGTTCAACCGAAAATTAGAGACTGTAAGTGTGTGTTTTTAATTTCTCTATGTTTTTTTATGTACATTATATATATATATATATATATATATATATATATATATATAATCGAACCCTTTATCGTAATGTTATGATTTCGGAGCTAAAGAGTACGATGTTTTCACTATTGTTTACTTTTACTAAAGTGAGCCTTCTTATTGTATACTTTCGAATGGGGGATGTGTTTTGTAGAAACTGTAGATTGTTTAATCTTGACTGTTAGAGGGTTCAAACAACTATTTGATATATTTATTACAAGTCCAAGGACATATCGTGAAGAGGACATGAACCCATATACACACCTACAACCAAAGGAATAGGAAAAAATTGTTCCAATTTGCACTATAGTCACTTTGAACTAAAAAAAATCAAACTGCCTTCGTTTTAGACGGGTTATTGTTGATCTAAAATAAAATTTCCAATTTATCGATACATTGTACATCCTGTAAATATGAATAAATTATTCTGAGTAAAATGGATAAACAAACAAAAGTCTCCACACAAATGAAGTTTTATTCAACAACAACAACGCGTTTCGAACACTTGATGTTCTTCTTCAGGTTACATCTGCTCTGCTGGGGTGGTTGTTCGGGAGGTGAGGACTCCTTGCTTGGTCTCACCTCACGAACAACCATCCCAGCAGAGCAGATGTAACCTGAAGAAGAACATCAAGTGTTCGAAACGCGTTGTTTAGTTTCTAGTAATAAACTTTTTTTGTGTGGAGATTTAATACTTTTTCCTGACATGAGCAAATACCACACTATAACAGATTGCACATCTAATGAATTTCTTTTTTTTGTTTCTAGGGTCTTGAAGCTCTTGTCGACGAGGATGAAGAAGTTGAAAATCAACCAACCAGGAAAAAGATGCAAGATATGCGAGACAAAGTTGCCAGGATGTCGAATTTACTTTCCTATATGGACGCAAACAAAATAACTTTACCAAGTAACTCAGGTGAATGCTTTGTTAGTCATTTTGATTAGTTGTTATTCCATTATGATATAATAATAATAATACTAAAGTAGTGCAAGCAGTTATTATGTAGTATTTACTCATTATAGGGTAAAAAGTTAATGAAATGGTCTCCGCATATAACAAATTAATCGTATAAACAACGCGTTTCCCTCTCTTATCTCTCCTGAAGACTGTTTAAACCACAAAATTAGGTACTGTTTTTAATTTCTTTATGTATCTTCATCTACATTGAACTTTATATATAAGGTTATATAAAAAATATTTGACATAAACACGTGAAATAACAATCAATGGTCAAACCACAATATGAAATGAGAAAACTTCAGTTGGGTTTTTGATTCTGACGAAGACCGCTTGTTACGGTTGAAAGATCTTAGTCTTGTTTTCCCATTTCATATTGTAATTTGATCTTTTATACTATTATACATGCAATTCCGTTGAAGAGAGAGGACTTTGAATCATATGAGCTAAATAGTGTTATCTTATACCACTATATATCAGATGGGTAAAGCCTTGAAAATAAAATAAAGACTGACGAAACGTCTGTGAGGGACTGATGGGTGTTTGCTTCGTGGCGAAATCTCCACAGTCCTCTAAAAATAATTATTATATTTATAATTCATATAGTTCACTAAGTTTAATTTTTTTACGTTTATAATAAAACTACGAGGCTCAGCCTCCTGCATCCAGCCACCCCCTGTATAGAAGTACAATAGTTCTTAGGACGCAGTGCTATAATCACTCTCAATGAATAATAATAACCCCTGTCTGTAAAAGAGGAAAAAAAAGGCCAGGTTAGCTCAGTGGTTAGCGTCCTTGCCTCCGGGCTGGTAGTCCGATGTTCGATCCCCACCTGGATCTCGATTAATTCACGCGGGATGTGAATAAATCTGAGTACGTCGTCCCTCAGAGGGAACGTTAAGCCGTTGGTCCCGAGCCTGTACGATGTCAGGTATTCGCTAAAGACCCCTACTCGAAATGAACTTGAGTGAAGCTGAATTTAGGACTCCCAATGTAGAATCACCGATCAAAAAAACAAAAAGCCGGTAAACGTAGCTGACGTTATCACCTGCTGGGGGATCGGTTAAACAATAAAAAAAAGAGGTAAAATGTGGCAATTGTAATGTGTAGTTCATTAGTTGTGCAATCCGTAATTGTGTGGTATTTACTCTTTCTGAGGTAAAATGGATAAACAAACAAATTTCACTCGGATTTTGTAACTGATTAGATATAATTTATATTATAGTGTCTTCCTGATGATGAACACAAAGTGCTCGAAACTTGTTGTTGTTGTCGTTGTTGAATAAACCTTCATTTGTATTGATACTTTTGTTTGTTTATCCATTTAACCTCAGAATATGTAGTTCATATTTAATTTAGGCTTGTCCTCTTTCCCTCTCTAACCTCCATCTCTTTCAATTTCTCTCTCTTTCCTTCTATCTACCTATGTCTAAGACACACATACACAGAATGAAAAGTCCAAATCACAATAAGAAATCTTAAAGATCTTAGTCTTTTTTTTTCAAATTTCTTAAATTTGAATTCTCAAATTTCTTAATGTGGTTTGGACGTTGATTTTTATTTAACGTGGTTATTATGAATTCTTCGTCTTCTTCATCTTCATCCAACGCCCATCCTTGGCCTGTCGGTGAGATTGTGAAATTTTGTTATATAGAATGAAATAAACATTCTGTGTAACAAAATAAAAATAAATGAAATAAACAATAAAAATGGAAGTAAATAATGAGTACTTTTTGACCATAGATGAAGGAAGTGTAATTTATAATTGTAGGAAAGGAATTATTCCAACCTAACTTGACCAATAAGGCTGCAATATTAAGTCATTTTGTGGAAGGAATATGCTACTCCCACTTCCACTTCATCGACCAATCAGAGTTCCGTTACTATGGTTTAAGTTTAGCTCTATAGGCTAATCCTGAGTATTTTTTTTTGTATAATTTTTTCCTGTTATAAGCTATTTCATATTTAACACATATACTAACGTAATGCAATCAGTTATTATGTGGTATTTACTCATTGCAGGGTAAAAAGCTAATGTAATGGTCTCCACATATAAAAATTTAATCGTATAAACAACGCGTTTCGAACACGTAGAGTTCTTCTTCAGGCATTAACTAAAAAAAAAACAATATCATCACAGAGTTATCTACAGTACAAAGTAAATACAGTACAAAATAAAAAGAATATAAAATAAAATAAAAAGAGAGTCAGTTATACCACAGACAATCATGCGTAGGTTCGTACTCTCCTTACTTCGTTTTTAAACGGATTTTCCAACTATAATATTTGCTTCTAACGTAGTACAATCCGTTATTATGTAGTATTTGCTCATTGCAGGGTAAAAAGCTAATGATATGGTCTCCACATATGAAAATTTAATCGTATAAACAACGCGTTTCGAACAAGTAGTGTTCTTCATTGCATTTCATTAGCTTTTTACTTTTTACCCTGCAATTTAACACATGTCACTATAATTGATATTGTACTTATTTCATTAAAATACATCTAATACATAAGGGAGTTCAATAAATAAATTTCCACAGGTTAAGAGGACTATTTTGGAAAAATAAACCCCACTAAACATTTATCTTTTTTCAGATTGCGGTCATAGCATTAGTAGTGAAGACACTGACCTCTCGGCCCTTTACTCAAGGACACAAGTAAGTGTGTGGGGTATTTCAATTTATATTATTCGAAGATAGACTAAATAATGGCCGACGTTTCGGTGTATTTATACATCATCCTCAGGGTTACAAAAAAAATATAAAGCTACAATATTTTCAAAATCAATATACAATTATAGCCCTGAGGTTGATATACGAGTATATAAAAACATCACAACGTTGTCATAAGAAGGAATATTTTAATTTAAAGATCTAGCCCTCAAAAAAACATAGTTAATACTGTATATATATGAACTAGAATTAACAAAAAAATCACAGAAAAGAAATCACTGAACTCACTACTATATTTCGATGTCCTCGTCGTTAGGAATAGATGTGAATCGCTCCAGAGTCGTTATCAGCCTTTGGAGCTGTTCACATCTATTCCTGACGACAAGGACATCGAAATGTAGTTGTGAGTTCCATTATTTCTTTTCTGTGTGTTCTTTTGGAAATTCTAGTTTATTTAGTTCGAAGAATCCTCTCATCTAATCCGTTATATATATATGATATCAAACTACAATATGAAATGGAGAAAAAAAAGATCATAGTATTTTTTCCAATTTCATATTGTGGTTTGATCATTGATTGTTTTATGTGTTCATGTGAAATCCTGTATATATATATATATATGATCAAACCACAACAAGAAATGGGAAAACAAGACCAAGATCTTTCAACCGTAACAAGCGGTCTTCGTCAGAGTCAAAAACCCAACTGAACACTAGATGCAGAAAACATCTGGTGAGGAGTTGAGAAGAGTGGGAGCTCCCACTCTTCTCAACTCCTCACCTCACCAGATGTTTTCTGCATCTAGTGTTCAGTTGTGTTTTTGACTCTGACGAAGACCGCTTGTTACGGTTGAAAGATCTTAGTCTTGTTTTCCCATTTCTTATTGTGGTTTGATCATTGATTGTTGTTTCACGTGTTTATGTGAAATCTTTATATATAGATATATATGATCAAACCACAACAAGAAATGGGAAAACAAGACTAAGATCTTTCAACCGTAACAAGCGGTCTTCGTCAGAGTCAAAAACCCAACAGGGTCAGTTAGGTTTTTGACTCTGACGAAGACCGCTTGTTACGGTTGAAAGATCTTAGTCTTGTTTTCCCATTTCTTATTGTGGTTTGATCATTGATTGTTATTTCACGTGTTTATTTGTAACTTCATTTAATGATTTAATTAAAGTAAGTTTAAACATTTGGGAAGCTAATTAATATGCTACACTATGCATATAAATAAATAAATACATATACTATAAATATACCATATATAGTCAATAATAATAAAATATACTAAATAATTTATTTTAGTTGGCTGAGAATCCAGAAGTAATGAAGAGAGACAACAAACAGGATAACAGGGACAACTCCTTCATTTCAAATAAACAGGCGTAAGTATATATTTAATTTATTCTTTTATCCATGCAGATTATATATTATATCTTAATAAGCTATATATTTTATAATTGTTGAATCAACACAGTAAAAAAAATGTAAAAAATAAATTTACTTATCTTTTCTAATAAGAATTATTTCTAATATTAAATTATAATTTTTGGAGGTTTTATTAATTATTTTCATTCATTTTTTTTTTATTTATCGTTAAAGTCTTGATAAAAGACTTAAAGGAAGCAATTTTAAAAAAAAAACATAAAACTTTTTATTTTCTGTCAGTCTATATTCATATTTTAATTTTAAGTTTTATAAAGTTTAAGCCATCTTTATACGTGTTTTGAAAATATAAAATCCATAGTTCAAAAGAACATGAAGACAATTGTTTGTTTGATGCTCAACCCATGATTTCTTGAGATGACACCTGACTCAAATTGAGAATTTCTCTAAGAGGGAGGTAGTCACTACTACCTGAATACTATTGCTAATAACTAAAGATTTGTTAAAGTTAATGATAAACCCATATTAAATTCCAATAATTGTCTTCAATATCAATCTGAAATAATACAATTTCTGGTACCTGGATATGTTTCCAATTGAAGAACGTAGGTGGAAATATTAGAAGTCGGTCATAAGGAATATCCCAACTGTCGCCGTCATTACCAATTAAAAACAAAATGTAAAAGGGCGTACATTAACAAGGGATTTCTCTTGGGAATTTATAATAATAGTTTACTATCTTTTAATTTAATTTTTGTTCTCAAGGTTTTAATGTTTCTTTTATATACATATATATACACTTTTTCGTTGGAAATACGGTCCAAAACGGACAAATATAGTTCAATATAGAAAAAGAAACATAGAGAAATCAAAAGAACACACTTACAGTCTCTAATTTTCGGTTTGAACCGTCTTCAGGAGAGATAAGAACCAGTGCGCTTGGTTTCCCTCTCTTATCTCTCCTGAAGACAGTTCAAACCGAAAATTAGAGACTGTTATATATATTCTGGAAAATTGACCGAACCCCGATTAGAGAACACACCTATTCTATCAAACGGTCGATATATTATTGAATCTGTTATATATATATAACATATATAACCAATTAGATAAAACTATTTTCTATGAACTGAATAAACTAGAATTTTCAAAAGAACACACAGAAAAGAAATCACTCTACTCACTGCTATATTTCGATGTCCTCGTTGTCAGGAATAGATGTGAATCGTTCCACAGGCTGATAACGACTCTGGAGCGATTTACATCTATTCCTAACGACGAGGAGATCGAAATATAGTAGTGAGTTCAGTGATTCCTTTTCTGTGTGTTCTTTTGAAAACTCTAGTTTATATATATATATATATATATCATGATAAACGAAAAACGGTCCGGCAGGACAGATAACACTGCAGTTAACGATTTTATAAGATAAAAAATGAAGCTGTTTTAATCTGTGGGAAATAACGGGATTCATAATTAAAGATTATTTAAAACTAATTGTGTGAAAGTAGCCGGAAGACAAAAGTAAAGACAAATTTTATTTTCATATAAAATTTGAAATAAACACGCTGCAAGAAAAAAAAAATTCTTGTTTTAGGAAAATTGAAGATCTTCGAATGAAATTGGAACAGTTGCAAGGGTGTATTTCTAGGATAGAGAACGTTGGTGGCGGCGTGAAACCTTCTGCTAGGTATAATCCTACTCTTGTATTTTCTGAATGAATTTTATAATAAGCCAGTTTTTGATAATATTAATATCTGTTCTATTTTAGAATGAGTGGGGACGGAGCATCTGCTCAGATTGTAGATAGACCACAGTCCAGGGTATTGATTTATTTTTCAGTAAATTAGTTTTAATTTATTACTGATGTTTCAATAATTTTTTTTTTTTTTAGGATAAAAGGCAACATACGAAGAAATTAGTTTTAGAAAGTCAGGCGGCAACTTCAAGAAGGCCTAACTCAAATCCAGTCAACAGAGTTAGCCCAGGTGAGTCATTTTATGTAATTTTATGTAAGGTTGTATTTTATAGAATACTGCCTGATCTACCCGGCGTTGCCCGGGAAACAGTTTAATTCCAACTCTAATAATAAATTACATATAACGAACACAATTTGAATTTTCTATAGTTCGGTTACACTTTTTAAAATGTTGAATCATTTTTATCTGATATATAAAGTTTTTATGTATATAAAGTTACATAAAATTGAATCAAAAAGTTTTTTTGTTAAGTTCCTTGTGTAAATTTAAAGATTCGTTTATTTTTCAACGAATTAAATTAAATTAAAATACGTTTCCCTATGAAAGGTAATATAATGAATATCCTGTGAAACTTTGTCCTCCTAACTGCTACAACAGGAAGTAAGTTCATCTTCAATATGTTTTCTATAGAGAAAACATGTACACATACACACACATACTATAAAGAAAGTCATTTTTATATATATAGATATAGTTTTCCTTCATAATATAATCATAATAAACAAAAAAAAAATGCTTCGTTTTCAGGTTTGAGTCAATCAAACATAGAGTACTGGACTTTGCCCACTCCTCCAGAACCTACTCCAGTGCAGTATTCTAGGTAATTATCAGACAGAAAGTTCATTTAGTTAGATTACATTTTTTTTTTTTTTGCAAACTTGAATAAATATGGAAATCACTGGAAATTAATACGAAATGAAGAGTTCTCCCTCAACAGTGCAGATGTAAACCTGAAGAAGAACACTAAATGTTTGACATAAAACTTTTTGTTTTTGTTTGGAGACTTAATTTTTGAAATGCCATATCAACCAACGACCAGCGATTCTTTCCGCGTACTGTAGTGTGCGTTGTAATTAGCAGTGCCAGGTCACGGACCTACTATTGCTGAAGTTTAGTACTGTTGTGTTTGTATAGTTAGTAAGTAAGTGTCTCTAATCTTTTATTGGGTATTCGGTATACATTATTTCGTGGTCGTATTTTGTGGTCTTCTTGACATGTGAAATGTTGTCGGTCTAGGGTTTGGCTTTCTATTTCAACAACAGCGTCTATGATGGATATGGTTGGGGAGTTCTTTGGGATAGGCTCTGAACAAGACGGTTTGGATGGAGTGGGATTTTCATGTCCTGATTGGCCACCAGTCTATTTGTGAATTCCTCAGTTGTCCCATCATGAGTAAATACCATACTTTGATGAGTTCATATTTTATATGAAATTATTTCCGGCTCAATTAAAACACTTATAAAGAAAGAAACTGATTACCCATGATAGTGGCTTCAGACTGCCGTATATCATTACTTCTGTCACTTTGCGTGTAGTATACCCTCACGCAAGTCAGGTTCCCTCATCCTTTTGATCAGATGTAATGAATCTTTCAACCTCTCGACCAATGACCAACGATTCTTTCCGCGCACTGTTGTGCACGTTGTATTAGCAGTTCCAGGTCACGGACCTACTACTGCTGAATTATTGTCCTGCTGTGGTGGTGGGGTCAGTAAGTAAATGTCTGTACTTTTTTTTATTTTATTTTTTTTTTATTATGTGGTTCGTCCGTTTACGTCATTTCGTGGTCGTTTGGTCTCATTGTGTCGTGTCTTTCAGTCTTTTTCAAGGGTTTGGCCTTCTATTTTAATAACAGCTTCTAATGTGGATGTGTTTGGGGAATTATTTGGGATAGGCTTTGGATAAGGGAGTTTGGATGGGTTGGAATTTTCCTGTCCTCATTGGTCACCAGTCTACTCGTGAATTGGTCAATCGTTTCTAACCTGAGGTCTCTTTGAATATCCACATTTCTGGCATACCAAGGTGCCCCAGCCATAAGACGTGCGCATTTATTCTGGACTATCTGTATAAGTGTTTTATTAGTTCTTGCAGCTTGTAACCAGGTCGAGCATCCATAAGTAACCTCTTTATAAAACTGATAACTGAATAAATATCATTCATCCGAACCATATTTTTATTATTGACCCATTGTTACATATTTTGATTGTTTATATATTTATATACACAAACGAAATTAAAATCAACAATACCTCCTTCCGACACCTGTATCTTTTCAAAGCAAGCATATCTCTGAAGCTAGACAGCTTTTTTAATACAGCTTAAAAGTTCATAACTTCACTTCTATACTGAATTGTCAATCCATTCAGAGACTATATTTTAAGTCAGACATATACAAATCTAGTGTCAAAGTTTCAGCTCGCTATATGTCTCATGATGGCTAACTTTACTTCTGACAAAATTTTGTGCTTTAAACGTCCATAACCTTACTTCTACATAACCTGTTTGCATTTCATTCAATGTAACCTCTTGTAAAAGTAAACTTTAAAACATTGCATTATTATTATTAGTTGGTTCTAACAATGTTACATATAGAATAATTGAGTTATTTATCATATAATACTGTTTGTACTTAAAAAAGAATACGTTTTCCTATTTGAATTTGTATTTTTTTTGAAGTAATTGTTTATTTTTTAGCGATGAAGGAGAATATGATGAATCTCCCGTGAAACTTTGTCCTCCTAACTCCTATAACAGACAGTCTAATATAACAGCGAAATCTAAGTAAGTTCACCTTCAAGTAACCCTTGAAGATTTTAGTATTCAGAATTTATATTTTGCCGCTTTTTTGCTCATGATTGTGTTTTTCTAGCGCCCTAGGATCTTCAGCTGAAAATTCCTCCAGTCTTTCAGCCTATCAGGACAGATGTATTGCAGGTTAGATTGGATAATTTATCTAATTATTTTTCCTCTTATGGATAAATATTTAAAACGGAAAAGTAAAATTTTTAAATCAAAGAATATTTAAATATCATTATTCGTATCACAGAGATTGTTCTTTATAATCGAGATTGTTCTATAATAATATTATATGTTGATTTTAGTCTAACATATTTCGTAAAATGCATAAAATATGGTTAGCAGTAATCATTGTCTGTCTCTGTAATAAAGTAAATTCATAAAATATATACACTATAATACTTCATAAGCTTTTTCTAAGAATAATTCATTCTTTAAGACGGCTAAAATTGGTAAATAACATCTATCTTTCCCAAATGTTTGATTTTGGGAAAGGTATTCTGATTTTATCAAAAGGCATAAGTAATTTTTTTTATAATTTTCGAAATAATTGTGAATTTTCTTTTTCATTTTTATTATTATATACGTAATTATAAAATATTACATTAAAATTATAAAGTAAATTAATGCTTTTAATAAACACATGATAAACCTTTCAAATAAAGAAACATTTGGGAAAGATAGATGTTATTTACCAATTTTAGCCGTCTTTAAGAATGAATTATTCTTAGAAAAAGCTTATGAAGTATTATAGTGTGTATATTTTATTAATTTACTTTATTACAGAGATTGATATTACAGTAATATTTGTGGACCAGGTTAGCTCAGTGGTTAACGTACTCGCCTCTGAACTGATAGTCCGGGTTTCGATCCCCAACTGGCCCTCGATTTATTCACGTGGGAGGTGAATAAATCTGAGTACGTCGTCTCTCGGTGAGGAAGTTAAGCCGTCGGTCCCAAGCCTGTACGATGTCAGGTAGATCCCTACTCAAAATGTACTTGAGTTAGGCAAAATTTAGGACTCTCAATGTAGAATCATCGATTAAACAAAAAGTTATCACCCCGCTAGGGGTATCGGTTTAAACAATAAAAAAAATCTAATATTTCTAATTGATTTATTGATCAAATTACGAACTGAAGCTCTTTCACACTGACACCAAGTGTATAATAAAAACAATCATATACAAAGAAAACTATGAAAAAGTAGAATAATATAATAGTAAAATAAAAAATCGTAATAACAGTACAAAAAAGAATAGTAAAAAGTAGCCTAGTTAATAGTACAATAAAAATACTAGATATAAAACTAGAAATATTTGTAATAAAGCATAAATTATGTAACTCTAAAATAATATTTCAGTTATAAATAAATTTAAATGTTTAACATCGAATACGAGAAAATATATATGAATAACATTAGGAATTATGAGGCATCAGTAAGTAGAAAAGGAACACAAGTATGAATAATGCCCTAAATATCGGTTTCTAAAGATAGTTAGATGTTTTTTCAATGTTGGTAGCATTTGAAATTCAAACCATTTTAATTAAGTTAATAAATTCCCTGGGTTCATTAAAGGATCCAAGGTGAATTTTTGATTTAATTAGTATTGTGGTAATTAATGTTAACTGTTTTATTTCTTCTGGTGAGATGTAATGTTGAAAGTATATATTATTATTAGATAAGAAAAAAGTCAAAGGAAGAATTAATTAATTTGTACAGAGTTAAAAGATCAACTAATAGTCTGCGTTTATAGTACAAGTCAATGAAACTTGAGTTCTAAATCATTATAATTATTAAAAATCATTTTTAATTGTTATATAATTGTACATTTAATTATAATAATTGTTATTTGCCAGAAAGAGAGCTAGACATATCTTCGCACATACCTTTGTGCGAATTATGAATGATTGGTTATTAGAATTAGGCTTAGGTTAGGTGAGGTTACAGTGGCAATCCTCCACAGGGGAACATACATAGGACGAACATTGGCCCTTTGTGATACCACAATGAACATTCTACAATGAGAGTCCTATATTTTGCCTAACTCAAAGGGATCTTTAACCAGTATAGGATATCGTACATGCCCGGTACCGATGGCTTTAAGGTCCTCCCCGAGGTACAACGTGCTCAGATTTATTCACGTGAATAAATCGATGGCTAGAGTGTGTATTGAACCCTGGACCTACCAGTTCAGAGGCGAGCATGTTGCCAATGAACTAACCTTGGCCCATCCCTGCTTTTGGTTGTACTAAAACAACTTTTTTATTTATTATTTTTTTTTTCAAGGGGGTTGCAAAGTAAGAGGTAGCAGTATAACGGAGATGGTCACTCGTCCAGTAGCACCGACAGCCCCTCCAGTTCTCAATATGCCTCCTCCAAACCCTGGCATGAGTGCCATCTCCGACCCCTCCACCCACATCACTCTGCAGATAGCACAGGTACAAGTCAAAAGTGACTCAGAAAATGCCAAATACTGCTGACATTGCACTCATTATTACAAAAATATTGAATATTATATCTCATTATTCAGTCAATAGAAATATTCAGTTAATGGATATTTTATTCCTATATTTGATTTAGTATCAACTAGAAAGTTTTCATTTTTGTTGTTTTAAATACATGCATATTGTTATTACTACTGAGGTTAGTATGATTAATATTAGAAACAGAAAAAACCGTCATACCTCGTAAGTTGATATCGGAGATGTTGGAACGCTTTCGGATCTTGTCCATCTTCGTTCGCAACTAATCTATGGGGCTATTGTCAAGGGGTTTTATAGTCGTGTCCAGTTGCGAACGAAGATGGACAAGATCCGAAAGCGCTCCAACATCTCCGATATCAACTTACGAGGTATGACGGTTTTTTTCTATTTCTAATATTTGTTGTTTTAAATTACAACAAGGGCTCCCCATACCAAAATGAAAAGAACAGAACTAAACAGACGATATAGACTTTTAATTCACTTACTTGATAATCGTTCAAAATTAACTACTGACAATAAACTATTACTATATAAATCTATGATTATGCCTATTTGGACTTACGGAATTGAAATATGGGGAGCAACAAAATCTAGCAATGCCCAGAGGATACAAGCTCTTCAGTCAAAAATTCTTAGAAAAGATTCTTCATTGTCCCTTTTACATACCAAATCAAACAATTTACTCAGACATCAGGATTTCAACAGTTCATCAAGTATGCAATATCTCGCTACAAAGCCTTCCTATAAAAATCTATTGTAGCATATTAACCTATCCCTTCAGTCAAAGACATTCCTCAAATGAATATTCCATCTTGGTTATAATCAACTGAAAGTATTCATTTTTGTTGTTTCTCAAGAGACTTGCATAGTGTGAATTACTACTGAGTGACTTAGTAAGATTAATCCTAAGTTTCAATAACTTACTCTCATACCCGGAAGTATGAATTACGAATTACTTCCCTCCTGCCTCCATCTCGTATGCAATATTCCTCATCATTGTCAAGGTATAGTACAATGTCATTGCTGAATTGACTTGTTACAAGATATGAATATTAAACTCATATCACTTACAGTTAATGGATTTTTTTCTATTTTCTAATTATTGTTGTTTAAAATTACAACAAAATAATTTTTCGAATTATTAACATTCAAACTATCATAACCTCTGACTTTTAAAGAATAGTTAAATGGTTTCATTAAGTTAAATGGTTAACTTAATAAATTAAGGACATAAAAAGTTGTAAAATTAATTACATAACATACTATATTATATGATGATGAACTATAATATTTACTTTATTTATTACATAATAATGTTAATAAACTCTACCTTGAATAAGTAGAATAATATAAAATAGTAAATAAAAAATCGCATTACAGTATGATAATTTATTTTAATAAAAATTTGTCAATTAAAAAAAGAAAACATAATTAAAAAAACAATTAATTACTACTGAGGTTAGTATGATTAATATTAGAAATAGAAAAAAACGTCATACCTCGAAAGTTGATATCGGAGATGTTGGAGCGCTTTCGGATCTTGTCCATCTTCGTTCGCAACTAATCTATGGGGCTATTGTCAAGGGGTTTTATAGTCGTGTCCAGTTATGTCAAGCTATGAATAAATATTCTAGCTTGAGTATATCTAGGAAGAGTATTTGTAAAACATATATATGTCTAGAATAACTTTTTTACTTTTCCCATTTTTACTGAGAATGATAACAAATTTATGTTCAACATTTCATCCAGTAACATCAAATTAATATTCAATAAATTGAATCAGAACAATTTTATTTATTATAATTATACCATACCCTTTTGAATAATAAAATCATGAAAAGTTGCAAATATAATAACATCAATATAGTATATAAAATGTAAAAAGTTGTTTTTTTACTTGGAACACGTGTTTCAAGGATCGCTTCCACCATATCAAAAGAGAAAAGGTAATGAAATTTCAATATTTTTCTGAGTATTGAAAAAAGGGAGAGATAAATTACATTGAAAACTAAATGAAAAAAAATACACAAATTATTTCTCTTTCCAAGGAGACGGGTTTGTGCCTGAAACTATGAATAAATATTCTAGGAAGAGTATTTGTAAAAGTTATATATGTCTAGAATAACTTTTACTTTTCCTATTATGTCTTTTCAAAGATGTTAAATTCGTTATATTTAGAGTTTTATAACTTTTAATCAGTAATAATTGGTTGTTTATGATAGTTGTTGTAATTGTATGACTTGTTGTGTTATTGCGATTCTGACCAGTACTTGTGGTGATGTAGTTGCAGAATCAAATGGAGCGGATTCAAACAATGTACCAAAGTCTTGTGGACAAGCAGCCCTTTCACCCACCGCCACCTCCGCCTCATACTCTGCCTTGGACAGGCCCTCTGGGAGGTGAGACATCTATTTCAAGTAGACCCTTGGTGTAAACATTCATTTAATCGATAAATGAAATGAAATAACTTATCTTACATTTCAATGAAATCGCAATACTCTAGTATAGGCAAACTTTTGAGGTCTTTTTAGAAAACTCGTTATCAAATAATCAAGTCAATGTTGGAAAAGAAGTAATGAAACAAAAAGTCAGTGGTTAACCCACCGTTCAAGATAGCATTATAAAAAAGTGGGAAATAATGTGTCCCACTATGCTCTAAAGAGTTGAGCTAGCATTCAATAAAACAAGGGTTTTCAATCTTTGTTTGTTGACCCCCTGAGAGCTATATTACTATCTGTGGACCTCCTGAGAGCTATATTACTATCTGTGGACCTCCTGAGAGCTATATTACTATCTGTGGACCCCCTGAGAGCTATATTACTATCTGTGGACCCCCTGAGAGCTATATTACTATCTGTGGACCCCCTGAGAGCTATATTACTATCTGTGGACCCCCTGAGAACTATATTACCATCTGTGGCCTGAGAGCTATATTACCTTCTGTGGACCCCCTGAGAGCTATATTACTATCTGTGGACCCCCTGAGAACTATATTACCATCTGTGGTCTGAGAGCTATATTACCTTCTGTGGACCCCCTGAGTGTTATATATATTACCATCTGTGGACTCCCGGGTACTTAAAAAACATAATAATGCCCGTATAAATTTTCAAACAAATATTTTTTTTCCGAGGTAAATGAAAAGTGTAACTATGAAATAATTTCATTACATTTACAACGTGATGTCGAAATACAGAAATCTTTTTAAAACAAAAATAAAATATTCCTTTATTAATATTTAATAAAGTATGCTGAAATAAATTGTAAAAAATCAGTTTTGATTATAACAACACAAAAAGAATAGAATATTTTAAAACATTGGAAGATTATACCAAACCTGATGAAAATTTGGGCCTTATGTTTTAATTATTATGTTTGCCTATTTAGTGGTCAGCTTGCAATGCTTTGATGTATTTTAGTTATGCTATCCAGATATACTCATATAAACTTAACATGGAACACTAACCGTGTGCCATGGACTTTAAATACCAGTATTCCTCTTGGACCTCAAGAGGTCCGTGTGGACCGACTTTTGAAACCATCTGCAATAAAGTGTTTATGATTTTGTGAGTTGTTTTATGCCTAAATATTTCTCTTGTTTTTTATGGTCCTAAACATACAACAGCTGTCAATACTATAATTAATCAACAGAACAACCTCAGGCAACTTCTTTAGCTCATTGAAACATTCATTGAAATGATAGGGAAAAAAGCAAATAAGCAGACCAAATACGATGAAAACAATAATAAATAAACTAAAATTTTAGTATATTTATAAATAGAATTTAAATAAAATGAAACTTATGTAGTTAAAATAATATCGACAAGGTTCAGTGGATTATAAAGTTAATAAGTTACTTGCGCGATCTGTTGTAGTGAGATATTTACTCATGACGGGGAATTTCACAAAATAAAACATCACCACACAAAACAGCTTTATGTTAAAACTAACAACACATTTCGAACACTGAGGGTTCCTCTTCAGTTTTACATCTAAAAAACATTCGTAATTGTGTGGTATTTACTCATAGTTGTGCAATCCGTAATTGTGTGGTCTTTACTCAAACAAAAGTCTCCACACAATATTGAAGTTTTAATCAACAGTCTTGTGTTCGAACACTATTGATGATTCATCATCATGGAAAGACAACACAGTGAAGACTTAGGTTACATGACGGAGTTGGTCAAGTGAAACAACTAACCCATTGAGTTGTATTTACACTATGACCAACCCGTCAGTACCACTGTTCCTTGGTGTCTTCGCTTGATGATGAACACAAAGTGTTCGAAAACGATGTGAATTAAAACTTCATTTGTGTAGATCCTTTTGTTGGTTTATCCATTTTACCTCAGGAATGAGTAAATACTCACAATTATCATGATAAATGCACAACTAATGGTTTAAATAAACATTTCATTAATACCTAATTACTTTAAATAACATAAGAAGTTATTGAAATGTATATTCTTCATATGTTATTAAAGTCTTCCAAGCATATTGTTAGTTTTAACATAAAGTTCTTTTTGTGTGAAAAGACGTAATTATTTGAAATTCCCCATCATGAGAAAGATAATAATCCACTGAAGACGTAAATTAAAGTTCTTTTTGTGTGAAAAGACGTAATTATTTGAAATTCCCCATCATGAGAAAGATAATAATCCACTGAAGACGTAAATTAAAGTTCTTTTTGTGTGAAAAGACGTAATTATTTGAAATTCCCCATCATGAGAAAGATAATAATCCACTGAAGACGTAAATTAAATTTCTTTTTGTGATTGAATCATGACGATATATATATATATGATATATGAGTCCCCATCATTGAGAAAGATAATAATCCACTGAAGACGTAAATTAAAGGTTACATTTGTCTGTAAGTGTGTTTCCTTACTCTGTGTATTACTCTTCTTGAATTTTGAACTCTTATATATATATATACTGGGGTATATATTTGTATGTATCTTAAATATCATGACATGAATACAAACAGAAATAATAAAAGTAATTATCAGATTTATTAATATTTAATTATTTAAAAAAAAAAAAAAAAGGTTTGAAATGTTATTCATGACGCCATTCGGTCTTTTGAAAGCTTGAGAAGAACTTTTAAAACTAGGTATCATTTGCAGGTTATTATCGCAATCAATGACAAGAATACTATTTCATCAGTGTCACATTATGTTGTGGCGTCTATCTAGTCAAGGTCTTTTGGAAACACTTGATAATAGACACATGGATAGAACTTTAACAATGCTTTCAGACTTTATATCTATTAACTTTGTTTATTGTTGTTGTTTGTGAAAATACTATATAGGTCCTCTTTTGACAGATAATAACCGTATAACTTATTATATTATATTGCCATCCTTTAACAATATATGCATCAAAGATATGCTAGAACTTTCTCTGTGTGTTACGACTACTATTCTTCATTTTGAACTTCTTTCTATCCGGTTTGGATTGACATTCCGATTTTGAAGAATATATATATATATATATATGAGTCGTTATCAGCCTTTGGAGCGATTCACTTCTTTTCCTGAAGACGAGGACATCGAAATATAGTAGTGAGTTCAGTGGTTTCCTTTCTATGTGTTCTTTTTAAATTCTAGTTTATATATATATTATTAAAGTAGACGGCAGCTTCCGCATTTACGACTTTTTTGCTCGTTTTTTCTAGTTTTCTTACTAGTTTTTTCTGGTAGGGAGTGATTTCATGGAGGAGTTGTCCCAGAGACATCAAAGAAATAATTTTGTAGCTTAATCAATAATATTATATTTTTATACTTACAAGCTTTCGAATTTTTCGGAAATCATCTTCAGGTATATAGATCAATATCTAAAGATTAAATTCACACAATAACAATTTTTCCAAAGGTTAAACAGACATTAAAAGGAATAAAATTTAGAGGTTAATAGAACTAGATTGAACTTTGTTTGAAAAACAAAACTGTGACTGTGACTTTTGAAAAATTGTTTATTGTGTGAATTTAATCTGTTAGATATTGATCTATATACCTGAAGATGAATTTCCGAGAAAATCGAAAGCTTAGTAAGTATAAAAATTATAAATTATTGATTAAGCTCAAAAAATTATTTCTTGATGTCTCTGGACAACTCCTCCATGAAATCACTCCTACAGAAAAAACTAGTAAGAAAATTAGAAAAACGAGCAAAAAGTCGTAAATGTGTAAGCTGCCGTCTACTTTAATAAAATATGTTACAAGAGAATCTGCTGCATATACACTAATATATACTATACCAATTAAAAAAGCAGTGACACATCAACAGAAATCAACAAAGACTCACTTTTCAATATTTCGACCGTAATGGCGGTCGTCCTCAGGAGAAGAAGTGAATTGACGGAGGGACGACGTCAACATATATAATATATATAATAATATATAATATTATATAATATATAATTATATGTAATAATAATATATAATAACATATATAATATATATATATATATATATATTACTTACAGACGTAAACAGGAAAGAACATACAGTTTGCTCTTCATTGTTACCACAACCGAAACGGTTGAGGTTATGAAGACAACGTATGAGATAAGTAGTGATTTTTTTTTTAATATTAGTATAAGTTCTAATGATCATACAATTTAAATTAGAAATTCGTAAGGTCTTAATTGCTTTCGTCATCATTTATTTTCAAGCTTCATTGCTTTTTACAGATTGACCTTGCAGATGAATTTAGTTTTTATTTTTCTTAAATTTTCTTTTTTGCTTGTTCTAGGATTTATGCCTTTTATGAATCCACCGTCTCAATGGCATCAATATCAGTTACTCATCACTTCCCTGAACCAGTGTTGTCAACTCATTTGGCATCAGCAGCGTGAAATCGCTGGACTCAGACAAGCTCTCAATGTGGTTAGCCCTCTTAACATTTATTTTGGTTTTTTTACGTATTAACTTTTCTTGAAATTTAAAGTGTATATTCTTAAAACAAGGTATTATTGTTTACGATATAAAAAAAAAGTGAAATAAAAATTACAGAAGAAAATAAAACATTTTCTCTGATCGAAAAATAGATTTCCTACTATTCTGAGGTAAAATGGATAAACCAACAAAAGTTCTCCACACAAATGAAGTTTTATTCAACGCGTTTCGAACACTTTGTGTTCATCATCAGGAAGACACTATAATACAAATTAAATCTAATTAGTTACAAAAATTAGAGTGAATACAACTTTGAATGTCCATTTTACCTCAGAATGAGTAAATACCACACAATTACGGATTGCACAACTAAAGATTTCCTACTATTTTAGCTTCGACTGTTAATTGTAGTTGTATTGCTGTCGATCTCATAGTTTAGTAAATATTCTGAAGTATTGTGGGGAGTTGGTCACGATCACCATTTCGATGGTGTTCACTTCGTTACCACTCTCCACAGTCCTTTAGAATATTTAATAACAAACGTTTATTGATTGAACGCAGGTGTTTGTGTGCATTGATTGAAAGTGTGTTTTCAGGTTCAAGGAGGAGGCGAGGATGTTTGCCAGGGCTATGGTCACAATCTAAACCCAGGGCTATTGTGGCAGCCTCCTCTAAACAATCAAGTGCCTCCAGGCAACCGGGCAAACAACTACTGGGACAACTTTAGAAGGTCCATTATACTCCTCAGTAGTGTAATATATATGTGCTATTATGTGTTCTTACAAAATATAAACTAAAATTATAGGCATATAAAGAACCTCTCATAATTATTGAGAGACAAGACATAATTTAAGCTAGACAAGAATCTATTTATAATTACATTAAGAAATATGAAAAAATAATACATAAAAGGAAAACAGAGGAAATGATACATAAATAAAAGTTACGGACTAAGCTTTAATGAAAAATAGAATAAAATAAAACTTAAAATAACATTGAGATTAAAAATAATAATATTAAATATTCCAAAATGAAATAATTAAATAATAAAAGATAAAGGAGTGTATTAGATCAGGGATCTTCAACCTTTTTTACATCGCGATCCATTTTTGACGCCAAAATTTATTCGCAACCCTTTTAGTGAGAACGAAAATAAAATTAACAACAAATAAAAATGGGGAAAATTAAAATAAATTTGATCAATAGTAACTTTAATGAGATTGCTGTACCGCATTAATAAAATAATTTTTTTTTATTTAATATAGTCCTTTATTTTCTATTTAAAAATAAACATTTTAAATATTTCGCGACCCCCTTGGTGGTCGTGACCCACCGGGTGAAGACCCTTGTATTAGATCACTCCTTTTCAAATTTTTCCATTGTCACGCAATTTGCTATTTCCAAAAATTTTTGGATGAACCCTAGATAATAAAAATTTAGATTTAGTGAAAATAAAAGATTTATTAAGTAGATAAGAAACAATAAAGTAACATTAGCTTTAATGAGATGAGATATTATCAACCATCATACCTCGTTTATCGCTGGTGAAGTCGCCCAACCAGGTTCGCAATAGCTGCATCATCAATGGGACTAATGTTACCTTCCAAAATCACGGATATAAATACCTATTTTAACTTCAATGGTGCCAATATATATATAAACAAAAAAATACTGATAACCTAATAAACGAACAAATTAAGCACCAGACAGACATAATATTTAAACCAATAAAAAAACATGAAAAGATGACAGGACGGACAGGACAGAGACGACTTAAAGTTTAAAAGACAAAAAACAGATGAAACAAAATAAAATAAAACTGTTAGGTAGGAAATTTAAGCATTTGTATTGACACCATTGAGTTAAAATAGGTATTTATATCCGTGATTTTGGAAGGTAATGTTAGGTCTCATTGATGATGCAGCCATTACGAAACCGGTCGGACGACTTCACCAGCGACAGACGAGGTAGGACGGTTGATAATAATATTCATTCAATTGTAATTGTAAAAATACAATACTGTCAATTCCAATAATTATTATAAAGTATTCATTATTTCTTTCATATTTTGCTTTATTTTGCCAAAAAAAATTTTTTTTTTTTTTTGATTTAGTTATTCGAGGCAGAATCTGTTGTCGGCTAGGAACAAAAGAAAGGACACTCCACGGCCACCTGATGCAGATAACATGTAAGTACTGTTTTGCGTACCTTCAATCGCAGTTATCTTACTGTTATTCCCCTGATGTGATCTTTAAAACAAAAAACACATTCAACTTAAGTATTATTAGGAGGTGGAAAATTTTGCTCATTTGTTACTTGGCACCCAATTTAGATACGGGCAAAACCACCTTACTGGATTGACTGTGCATTTTAACCTCTATTTTTTTTTTCGAAGTTCATGCATATATAAGTAAATTCATAGATAAATAAATTATAATAAATTTATACCATAATAATGTATATATTAGTATGAATTATATTTAAGTTAATGTTTTAATTTTAACGATTTCTGATTCACCTGAAACGTATATAAGATTGTTATAAGTACAAAATGACAAACAACGTGTAATAGTTTTCTTTTATCTGTAAATTCTGCTAGTTTACAACAATAAAATAATGACAAAATATTGGCGTTTTTATAATTTTTTGCGATAAAACTGCTGTACATTGAAATGTTCAGCTTTGAAGTCTAAAATTCTTAATATAAGTTTCTTTTTGTATTAATTTCTTGGAATCTAACACGGACATAATTTTTAAATCCTTAATAAATATATATATATATATTTGTTTTTGACTGTATTATCAATTATATTATATTATTGAAATATCAAATTCGGTAAATTAAGTTATTAAATGCAATAACTAACTAATATCGTAATAAAACGATATTGTAATTGTAATTGTGATCTTATTGTAAACCCATTGCAATAGTATAAGACAGGTGTGTCAAACTTATTTTGGTCAGAGGGCCGAATACAGCTTAGTATGAGCTCAAGTTCATATTATTCAGTAAGTTCATCGCAAAAATTCATAGAACTAACAATAAGTCCACCTTTTTCTATGTAATTAGTCACTAATAGTAGTAATTAGTGCAAAGAAGAATAAGTCAATTATAAAAACCTTTATTGATTTCCTGCATTCTGTATCCACTGTTATTCTTTTTGATAGAGATATTTCGCTGGTGAAGGTGCGAGGACAAAGGAAAAGTGGATAATATGCCAATATACGCTGAAAAGGCGTTCAATACTATCACCTTCTTGTGGTAGTTCCTTTCATGTTGTCTGCGCGTACTAAAATACTTTCCTCCTAGCAGATAATATAAGAAACATAAGCTTTTAGGGAAAAAGAGTAAACTCATTCTTTTTTTTTCATAATAATGCATATTTATCCCCCGGGCCATACTAAACTTCTAGGTGGGCCGGATTCGGCCCGCGGGCCGAATGTTTGACACCCCTGGTATAAGACATAAATAGCAATTCACCTTACTGTATACCTACTTTGGAACCATGCTTTATATAGATTTACAAAGCAAAATGTTAAATTGTTTTGTAACATTATACGTTTATATTTTATTATCATTTATTTTAAGTATTAACAGTTAAAGTCAACTGTTGTTTTCAATAGAATATGTTTACTTGTATAGAGTGATTATAAAATACGCATCCTGTATATGACCAATATTTATAAGTAATATAAAGGTTTTTAATGTTTACAGACGTCGGCTAGAAAACAGTACATTGAGAAATAGTCGACCAGGAACATCTAGTGGTGGTGGTACGTATTAATTATTTTCAATTAAATTAATTAATATTTTTATTAGCTCGAGTTATTTCATGAATATTATTTTTCACTTTTCTTTTTAGGTGGAAATTCTTCTGATGTCAATCAATGCTCAAGAGAATTAAATATGCATAAAATCAAGCATGAGCATGGAAAGTGAGTATTTATATTAATATATTTAAAATATTATCCTTTTTTTTTTAAGTAAACTATAAAACTAATAAAAGCAAAAGTTATGATTTTGTTTTGGTCACCCCCACTATACATCTTCCATACTTTTGTAGTAAACAGAGAGGATAGTATCCCTCCCTCCCTCTCACCTAGCCTATAACAAATGTTATTTTATACAGCTTTTATTTAAACATATTTCTAACATAGTCCAATCAGTTATTATGTGGTATTTAATCATTGTAGGGTAAAAAGCTAATGAAATGGTCTCCACATATCAAAATTGAATCGTATAAACAACGCCTTTCGAACACATAGTGTTCTTCCTCATGCATTAACTAAAAAATACAATGACACCAGAGAGTTATCTATAGTACAAAGTAACTTTGTACTATATAGTACTATAGTACTATAAAGTTACTTTGTACTATTGATAACTCTCTGGTGTCATTGTATTTTTTAGTTAATGCCTGAGGAAGAACACTACGTGTTCGAAACGCGTTGTTTATATCATTAAAATTATTATATGTGGAGACCATTTCATTAGATTTTTACCCTACAATGAGTAAATACCACATAATAACCTGATTGCACTACATTAGAATTACTGTTTATATTTTAAATTTTTACATGATGGGTATTAGAGAGGTAGTGAGTAATTGATAAATCCATTGGTACATGGATTTTATTTATTATAATTTTTTTTACATTATAGATTAATTATAGATTGAGAGGTCCATTGATATCTATACTTCTGAGATAGATAGAAAAATCCATACATCAATAAAAATTGATGTCGCTGCGTTGTGATGTCGGTGAGGGGGGCTACTGTTAATAAATGTTCTTAGTTTATGATGGATATTTCTAATTGTTTCAGTGATACGTTCTCGTTAGAGCAGTCTGTATACTCAGAATTGGAGTCTGTGATCACAGAGCCTGGAAGGAGTCCGCAGCTACTTCTGCAGTTACTGTCACAACTGAAATCCCTCAAGTCGCAGTCAAGCAGACAGGTAAGATGCTTTGGGGTCTTTCTCACAGAAACATCGTGTGAGAAACTACCCAGCTCGAATTTTCAACTAATTATTTAAAATAAAAATAAATATAAATGTATTTTTATAAAAATATAATAGAAGTGTAAAAAAATCAATAAAAAATATAAATAAACATAAAAATTATAAGTTATTAAATGAAACGGTCCAGGGGACTTTTAAATAAAAACCAATTAAAAAGAAGATAGCACATAGATAGTCACAGGAATAACTCACTTCTATATTTCGACCATCGTCGTCATCAGGAGGCGAAGAGTCCCGTAGGAAGGCAGAGTGTCGACGGAAGGAAGGTGTCACTTCCGCCTTCCTGCGGGACTCTTCTCCTGACGAGTCAGATGATGACGACGATGGTTGAAATATAGAAGTTATTCCTGTGTCTATTTGTGTCCTATCTTCTTTTTAATTGGTTTTTATTTAAAAATTATACGTGTTATACGATTTATGAAGCTAAATTATTTATTATTAAGGAATGCACTTTGATTAAAATCCATTTCATGCTTAATATTTTTGTAAATTATTTCCAATAATAAATCTAATTACATAACTCATTGGGTAAATATAATAATTTATGGATGAATTATTCTAAAAACTAATTTAGGTATAAAATCTTGAATAAAAACCTGGAAAGAAATTAAAATTTATTTGATCCAAAATACGCTAAGATCCTAAAAAAATTTAATTCTGTGTTCAATCATTACAAAACAATCTTTTTTTTTTTGTACTTATAAAGAGTGAAAAGATTGTTTGCAATGCCTCCTTCTGGTTTTCAATAAAAATAAAATTACTACTAAATAGTAACGAAACTTTACTTTCTAAAATACTCATTTTTATGAGCAACTTATTTTGCTTGTCAGTATGATGATCTACGAGCTATAAATGCGTGATTCATTGTTATTTATATAAAGTTATCTTTAATTTTAAATTAATAACATATTAACAAAAAAATTTTTTTTAAATGTCAACATCAACTTTTCGAAAAACAATACACTTGAGAGTGAAAACATTGATAAAGATTAAATATATCGCTTAACATAATTTAAATTGTTCCTATGAATAATGAACTTAGCAAAAAATAAGTGAATCCGTCATATCTTTTTTTTTTGTTTTCATTCAGGTATGTGTTGTTCTGTTCTATTTTGATAGAAAAATATCTCTCTGGAGATCATACAACCTTTTGCGCTAGAATGCTAAAAAAAAAATGTATTTTTTATATTAATATTTTAGTATAGAAACGACTATGAATTCAAATTCGATATATTAAATTTTAACGAATTCATTTGTAACCGTCCACAGTTTTAGCCCATCTTGCGTTGCACCTGTGCATGGTTACATCTACATATCTGATGATGGCTAATGTTTGGCCGAAAGCTCCTATGCTCAACTTTTCTTACAATGTCCTTTTTAATGTCATTATAAAAGCTTTAGTCGTGAAAGAGGAAAATTACTTGCAAGATTGAGGAGACCAAAAAGAAACATTAATTTATGAATGAACAAGCTGCTGTAGTAAGAAATTCAAGTGTATTTGAATTTTCTTAAGAAAAAAACCTCGCTAAACTCCTACAAAGGCTGAACACGATAGTTTCTGGATTTATAGTTTTTTTTTTTTTATTTAGCTTAAATTAAAAATTTCAAAAACTGTCTTGTATTCAAGTACTTATAAATGATTGTTATTTTGATACAGCGCCCTACTTAATTTTTCTGTATTTTTATTTTAGGAGGCTGATTACGATGATACACAGATGGGTACCGGAAGTGCTTTGGAACCTCCTGAGAATGTCGTTGAGCAACCAAAACATCCAGAATTTAGTAAAGTAAGACTTAATTCACTTTATTTTTATCATTTATTTTTTATTGAAAAGCTTCTCATTTTTGAAAACCTAAAAGATTCTTATTTCATTATTCATGATTCATTATTATTTGTTTTATATGATTATATATTGTTCAGTTTATTTGTGTATGTTTATTTTCTTGTAAAAAGTTTGTTTGTTTGATTTTGTTATCAGCATTAGTGTGTTACCTTAACTAGCATCATCAATTGTAACCACGAAGAGGTGTCAGGATTGCCCAGTGGTAACTAGCTCGTCTCTGAACTGGTAGGTCCGGGGTTTGATACCCAGTCTGGCCCTCGATTTATTCACGTGGAAGGTGAGTAAATCAGAGCACGTCGTCTCTAGGAGAGGATGTTAAGTCGTCGGTCCCGAGCATGTATGATTTCAGATACTCATTAAAGATCCCTATTCTAAATAAACTCAAGTTAAGTAAAATTTAGAGCTTCCAATGTTGAATGTTCATTGTATGGTATTAAAAAGGATTAATATTCGACCAAAGTTTTTCTTCTTCTGGGACTGTCACTGCAACGTAACCTAACCTACCACTGAAAGTCAGTTACTTTATGAATTCTTCTCTAAGCTTCTTTAGTCATCAAAGCGAACTAATTTTTTACCTTTCTTGCGATCAACTTCAATATATCTTAATTCAAAATGTAAAAACATTGATCTAACAGAACGTACAAAGTATTTCATACCTTTATTGCTTTATATTTTTTTTTATATGATTATAACTGCAAGCATCTACAGCTTGTAAATACACTTATCAATATATCAGTAACTTTGATGGTCAAGGTACTTTAATTTGTACTTTGATAATTGTACTTCAATATTCTAAAACTTCGATCTGTACAAAAACTCCAGTTTTCTTTCATCCTGTCAAGATCTTGATAAAAAATTCTCCTTTTCTATTCATGATTCATTATTTTTTTCTTATATGGTTATATCCCAATGTTTATATATTGTTGGTTTATTTGTGTGTGTTTATTTTCTTGTAAAAAGTTTGTTGTTTTGTTTTTGAATGCTCACACTTACTAGCTTTCACTTTTTAGTGCGGGCACCTTTCAATATTCTAAGTGTGACTCATTTATTATTTGGTTCCCTTTATCAGTAATGGTCCAGCCACACTACCTGCTTGATTTTATATTGGAAGGCCTACATTTTGTCTATCTCAAGTATATTTAGAGTAGATATCTTTAATGAGTTCCTGACATTGTATTGTACAGATGTCTTAACGCCCTCTCCGACGCTCAGATTTATTCAACTCCTGCGTAAATAAATCAAGGTCCAGAATGGGTATTGAACCCTGGATCAACAGAGAAGAGCACTAGGCTAACCTGACACCAATAATTATAGTAATCATTAGTTATTGAGAAATTATTTATTGATTATATTTATTAATATTAGGAGAAGTATCAAGTCTCCAAACAAAAAAGTTTATTACAAGAAACTAAACAACGCGTTTCGAACACGTGATGTTCTTCTTCAGGTTACATGTAGAAAATATATATATTATATATGAATTTAAGAGCTTTGGGAACCTGAAGAAGAAAATCAAGTGTTCGAAACGCGTTGTTTAGTTTCTTGTAATAAACTTTTTTGTATGGAGACTTAATACTTTTCCTAACATGAGTAAATAACACACTATAACAGATTGCACACAGTTAATGAATTTAGTAGTAATTGCTAGGTATTATGTTAGGATATTATTGTATAATAAAAATTAGTACGTCTTTTATGACCTAATGAATTCTTTTATAACTATTGACTCGACACTTTTTTTAGTTAGTTCTAAAGAACTTATTTTTCTATAAAATATACGAACTTTCATGTGAACAGTTACTTTTATGCAAGCTCTCTTGTTTACTAGTGTTGTTTTTTTTTTTTGCAGGAAGCGATTGACCATGTTATGGAGCAGATTTCCAACTTACTGACTTCAGAAGAAATGTTTTTTGATTTCGTTGTGGAAGAATTGTTGATCATAATATACACTTCTCTTCCAGTGGACCAGCACATGTTGGCGTCATTGCAGACAAACCTTGCAAAATTTGATTCTTCTGTGTATGTATATGACAATTGTTTTAATTATATATCATTGAATATACATATATATCACTTAAAATTCGAAAAAACGATCCAAACTGGACGCAAATCAGTTCAAAAACGAAGGAAAGTAACACACAGAGAAAGAGACACACTTACAAACTCAAATTTTCGGATGATCCGTCTTCAGGAGAAAAGAGAATGGGCGACCAAGCACGCCGGAAACACAACTGCAGGAAACCTTCCCGGAAACATACCGTTGTGTTTCCTGCGTGCTTGGTCGCCCATTCTCTTTTTTCCTGAAGACGGATCATCCGAAAATTTTAGTATGTAAGTTTGTCTCTTTCTCTGTGTGTTGCTTTCCTTCGTTTTTTATATTTAGACCTCCCTGAATATTTTATTTCCCTATTTTTGCTCTACTAACCTTGGTTATCTTATTTCACAGGATTTCTTGCGTGAAAGAACAAATTCTGGATTTAGTTAGAAGTACACTTTCTCGAGATCAGTTCGTGCCCCTTCAAATTCCTGCTGTGAGTATATTATTTCTTTCTTAATAAGTTTTAACTATTGGCATGATAATCCAGAATCAGGAAACGAAGTGAATAGTTTCATTCTTTGCTCATGTTTGTTAAAGTTATTTGTATTACTCACACTACATATGCTTGTTACGCAACATATGCGTAGATGTATATTTAAATAAATATATTAAAAAAAAAAATAAGTTTTCTAACACAGTGTAAGAAATGAAAATAATCTTGATTTTGAAAATGAGACACAAGTTAATTTTTTTAAATTTTGTCAAACATAAATAAAGCCATTATTTTATTACAAATTAAAATAACTTTGTTATGTTAATCGATACACAATAATTATAATTAAAGTTTGGATAGATTTGTTAATTTCAGTTTTTGTTTGATTTGTTTTAAGTTTATCTTAGTTTGTAATAAGATTTACTTTTATTTTTTTTTATAAAATGGACTTGAGTTTTAATCCCAGTCGTTCAAATGATCAATGCCAGTTTCATTAATATTGTTTTCAAGAATGAAGGGCTGTTAGTTCCCAGTGGCTGTGCATTATGAATAAGAACAGAATAAATGTTACTTTATTTCTAACGTAGTGCAATCAGACATTATGTGGTATTTACTCATTGTAGGGTAAAAAGCTAATGAAATGGTCTCTACATATAAAAATTTAATGGTATAAACAACGAGTTTCGAACACGTAGTGTAGAAATGGAGAATAGAGACCATTTCATACTATGGTGATTTCGTCCCATTGGTCTAGGGGTGGATGTACCTAGTACCAGCGTCCCCGTCGCAGAGGTGGTAATTGGTATGCTGCGCAGCCAAGCAAACAGTACAGGGCAGGCTGTCCCAAGCGCGGCCCAGTAGCCAGTCCGGCTTTATACCCTACAATTAGTTACTTTAATTGTAATTTGTAAGTTGCCGAGCCTGTACTATATCAGGTACTCGTTAAAGATCCCTACTCTAAATACACCTCAGCTAGTCAAAATTTAGGACTCTCAATGTAGAATCAATCTTCTTTTTATGGTATCACAAAGAGTCAATGTTCGGCCTATGTGTGTTCCCTTTTGGAACTGCCACCGCAACCTAACCTAAGCTACAAGAACTCGTACTTTCTCTGGATATATGTAAATTTTATGGCGTTAGACAAAGTTGAAACTAATAAAACTAGATATTCCTTATTATACAAGGAATAAACAGACTATAAGTCTTCTAACAATTAAAAACAGGCATAGTAAGCATTACTATGAAATAAAACATTATTGGCAGTATGACAGAGGTTGTGAGTAGCAGTTAATTATAAAACGCTTATAGTGTAATATTTATAGTAGTATTTGTAAAAAAGATAAGAAATTTCAAAAATTACGTCTCCTCACAAAAGAGTTTTACGTAAAAACTGACAATGCGTTTCAAACACTTGATGTTTTTAGATGTAAACTTGCAGAAAAACAGGGTTTTAAACCCTTTTCTTATGAAGAAGAAAACACTTAGTGTTTTTAGATGTAAACCTGAAGAACAGTAGGCGAGTTGTTAGTTTTGACATAAAACTCTTTTTTTGGTGTGGAGAAGTAATTTTTTAAATTCCCCATCATGAGTTAGTACCACACAATAACATATAATACAAGTAATAATTGTATAAAGCCTCATTTGTGTTTTGCGCACATAATTCTTTCTTTTTCTCCTGGCATCGTATAAGCAGAAATTCTAAATGATCTGTGCACATAAATTTCCTTTCATTTATATTAACCACGTAATTTTCTTATTTCATCCCATTAAATTTGTTCAGTTTTAATTCATTAAAACCATAGTTTTGATCTAAATACTCACTTAAAAATTACGTATCCACACAAAAATTTTTAACATAAAACTAACAACGCGTTAGTGTTCTTCTTCAGGTTAGCATCTAAAAATTGTACATATCTGTGAGCTTTAAGAACATCAGAGTGAATTATTTGAAATTGATTGCAATATATGAATGTACTGTTGAGGTTTTTAACAAGGGAATTAGTATGAAACATGACTTAATCCTAAACCTTAATAAAACATGACAACATACTGAAACATGATCCAATTTATAAGTAACAAAAATTTTAGTTATCTCCCTTTTTGAGAGTAGATAAAAGAACATCAAAAAGAGTTTATTCGAAAACAAAAATCAAATAAAATATAATAATTATTTCGTTTCCCACTTTTCCAAACACTTAATAACTAACAACAATAGTTTTGAACAAAGTTTTTAAAAAAATTACATATTAATGATAAGTTTCTTGAAACAGCAGGCTTAGAAGCATTCGAAATCAATAAATCCTATAGAACGAATTCCTTTTTATTTCTAAATTAGCAAATACCGAGTTATCCGAAATTTCGTAACCTTTTTAAAAAAATTTAAAGATCTAGTTCCTCTTGCAAAACAGCCTTGGTCCAATGTACAGTTAGGCAAATATACCTGATAAGACTTCCTACATCTCTCGGAACACCATCTCACCCCCTACCAACACTCCTTCAACCTTTCTAACACCTTCCCGTAACTCGACTCTCAAAAGAGCAGGTAACTAAAATTCTTTGTTATTTATAAATTGGATCATGTTTCAGTATTTCCTCGTGTTTTATTAAGGTTTAGAATTAATTAAGTCATTCCCTTGTTAAAAACCTCAACAGTTCATTCCTATATTGTATACAATTTCAAATAATTCACTCTGATGTTTTTAAAGCTCATAGATATGAATATTTTTTAGATGTCATTCTGAGGTAAAATGGATAAACCAACAAAATTTGTTTTTTTGTTGATTTATCCATTTTACCTCAGAATGAGTTAATACCACACAATTACGGATTGCACAACTTATGATTTTTTAGATGTTAACCTGAAGAAGAAAATGCTAAGTGTTCGAAACACGTTGTTAGTTTCTTATTAAACTTTTTGTGTGGAGAAGTAATTCGTGAAATCCCCCAATATAAGGTTCATTTTTGTTTACATGTATTCTAAATCTTAATAGTTGTTTCAAAATATCTGAAAATATGAGTTATTAATGACCAAAAACCTTACAATATCTCTAAACAATTGATATTTATTATTTGAATAAAGGAATGATTTCGTGCGGTTTTTAGGAACAAGAAGAAGGTGCCGTAGGAGGAGAACCAATTGCAATTCCAGGAACCTCAGGGTCACCTCACAGTGTAAGTCCAATAAATGTTTTAATTATTTTCTTTAATATTTTAATTATTTTATTTTAATTAATATTAAATTAACCTGCTGTTTTTAAATATTACTTCGTATAACCGAAAAATAGAGTTATTAAAATATAGTTAATGATTGGTAACAATAATAGGCTGTGATATAGGTTTTGTTAGTTGCACACAGGATGCCAACTTCTTAAATATGAAATAAATGAACTCTTGTACCTGACTTGATGGATCAAAATTTCAGCCATGATAAAACTCCAGACATCGAGTTATTTAATTTAACTTCTGCATCACTAGGTATACTTTTCTTTTATTTATGTTTTAATGGCTTGATTTATATATGCCAAAGAAGTAGGGAAGTTATTATTTTTTTTAACGAAGTTAAAAAAAAATTATTAATATTGATATAGCTTCTCGACCACTGATTTTTCAAGTTCAGAAAATGAGTTCTTGAGGATTTTGGTAATAAAAATTCAACTACTGATTATATGTCGATGTTTCGCCAAAAGTTGTTTAGCATTTTCAAGGCTTGTTTTAGAGAAACACTATTTAACCGTCCATGCTTTTATCTAGCAGCATCAAATGAAAACACATCTGTTATGATGCACCTAGATAAAAGCAAGGACGGTAAAATAGTGTTTCTTCTAAAAGAAGCCTTGAAAATGCCAAACAACTTTTGGCGAAACGTCGTCATATAATCAGGAGTTGAATTGTTTTGACCAAAATCCTCAAGAACCTCTTCTGTGAACTTAAAAAATTATTATTGTACCAATAAAAAATTATAAACAAATGTTTAATGAAAATATACATTAAAAATCTATCCATATTTTCACATGTTAATTATTTAACAGATATATTTGATTTTTCCACCTTCATTTCATGCAATCTTGAGCTTAGCAGTGACAGTTTTACAATTTTTTTGAACTTTTTTCTGTGTTAATGCTGGAAAGTTTTTGAAATTATTCGTTTATTCAAGGGTTGTTTTCAGTTTAGGCTATAAATTTGGTGAGCTTTTTAGCTATGAGTTGACAGTAATATTGTTGAAAGTTATTATGGTCAATGATTACTTGCTATAAATTTCAAATAATTTTAAAGTCATAAATGCTTTTTTTTTTTAGGTTGAAACGGAGCTTGCTGAAGCTGACCAAAGAAGTTCTTCAGATACTATTCAGGTAAGGTTACAATTTATTCGTACCATTTCTTATTTGCTTTTATATATATATATGTAGGGTAAAAAGCTAATGAAATGGTCTCCACATATAAAAATTTAATGGTATAAACAACGCGTTTCGAACACGTAGTGTTCTTCCCCAGGCATTAACTACAAAATACAAAATCCTCAGAGAGTTATCTATAGTACAAAGTAAATATAGTACAAAATAAAAATAAAATAAATAAATTATACTATAGATAACTCTCTGATGACATTGTATTTTTTAGTTAATGCCTGAGGAAGAACACTACGTGTTCGAAACGCGTTGTTTATACCATTAAATTTTTATATGTGGAGACCAAAATATATAGTACAAAGTAAATATAGTACAAAATAAAAATGAAATAAAATAAATAAATTATACTATTTATGACATTGACTCTCTGATGGCATTGTATTTTTTAGTTGATGCCTGAGGAAGATCACTATGTGTTCGAAACGCGTTGTTTATACCATTAAATTTGTATATGTGGAGACCATTTCATTAGCTTTTTTTACCCTACAATGAGTAAATACCACATGATAACTGATTGCACTGCGTTAGAATAATATATATATATTTGATTTTTAGGCTGTGGATCCAGTACAAAATGAAAATCTGGCATCGTTAAATGACAGGCAAGATCACTCCCATCCGGTAAGATTAATCATTTTGTGTTAAAGTAACACTTATTGAAAGAAAAACATGGAGTGCTAAGTCAATTTCAGAAAGAATAAGCAATTTACTTCAAAATCGTAAATGTTAATAAATTAGCATTCCATTTAAGATGATTGAAACTATATTGTATATTAAAAACTAGCTGACGTACTCATCTTTGATGGGTATTTTACTAAAATTCAGAGATGATACGTGTTTTCCAAACTATTGTTTGAAATTATAGAATAGTATAAAATATCATTTTTTGGACAGTCCATAACTGTCATTAGATCTGGAGTTTTTTTTTTATGTTTTGCAGCTTTAGATACTGAACTTAAATTTTATTTTATTCTACCCATACTTCTTATTTAGTATGCGGGTAGACTGTGTGGGGAGGCAGAAAAAACTCTAATCCGCATACTTAGAAAGTGCGTGCCAAAATCAGCCAAGTCTCTCACACAAACTTTTTCACGTACCAACCATTGTTTTTTTAGAACATATTTGATATCTCTTAAGAACTTTTTAAACGAAAAAATAATAAATTACCTCAGTGTAGTAAAACAGAAAAGTATAAAAAAAAAACAGAAAAAAAAATTATTTTACCTTCAGAATTCTGATCTTTCTTGAGCTTTAGATTTAGATAGTAAAGTGAGTTTAATTAATATGCATCAAACTGAAGTCGGGCGGCATTCACACACATGAGGTTTAGGGGGAGATGTTGTGAGGGTTTAAATTCAATGTTTACGAAATTAATTTTTAAAGGTGGGCAGGCATAGTGTATTTTGCTTTTAAAAATGTGATTGTCAGTGTACACTATGGTTATGGGTGCAGCCTTTAGGTTAGAAAGGCTTATTACATAGAATATGAGCCAAAGTTAATAGAGGGGAATCATCATACATAGGCGTGATCGATGACGTAAAAAAATAAGGTGACTATGACAACATGATTAACTTCTTTTTCTTGAGACCTCTTTAGCTTCATAGATCTTAAACCTCTTCACCACCAGGACGTACCTATATACTGTCATGACATGAAAGCTTATACCCCAAGGAAAGTAGTTTTTTTTTTTTTTTTTTTTTTGTCTGTGCTTAGGGTAATATGTGCTTGCATCTGTGGTAAGGGTAACCTGTCCTCTTGCGTGCCAAAGACAAGTCATCGGTGTGCCAAGTTTGGCACGCGTGCCAGTGGTTGTCCACCCTCGCTGTAAACATTAATCGCGAACCCGAACAGTCGGGTTGACTCCGCTGCATACCTAAATAAATGGATGAAGGGGACGAAACTCGGGCAACAGTTCTAGACACTGATCTGAGTGGTTGAACCCAAACGTCCGTTCAAACAAAAAGACTGTAAGGGCTGACGTTTTAACCCGCAAAAAGATCGGTTTTTTATTCTATTCTCTTCATAGAATAAGCGGTTAGACTTACTTTTTTAAAGCGACCAAATTATGGTAAACGCAAACGAAATTAAAATGAACTAACAATACCTACCTACTTGCTACAGTATAAATACCTGCACATTTTTAGCTATATACTATACCTTTGTAGCTAACCAAACACAGCTGAAAAGTCCATACTTCACTTCTACTTTAAATTTCTGTTTTAACGTTAAACTTCTACGTGTTTTTATCTGTTTTTCTCTTTCCTTTGTGAACTATATATATATATATATATATAAAATGATAAAAGTATCGACCGTGGAATAGAAACAAAACTAAAATTTATCGGGACTCGGTCAGTTCTTCAAGTTCAAATTAAACTCTCATTGCCAACGTTTCGGTCTTCATTTAAAACCTTTTTCATAGGTAGAAGTATAAATTTTGAAACAGAAAAACTAAGTATTACATTACAAATTATTTTACAAAGAAAAATAGTATGTGGATTTTAACAACAACTGTAGTCTGAATTAACACGTGACACTGAATTGAATATATATATATATAAATCCCAAACATTCGCTTCGGTTTCACCAAAATATTTTTATAAAAAAAATTCAATGACCCATTGATATTTATTAGATAAAAATGAATACAGGACTAGCATAATTCCTAGATGTAAAGTATCACTTGACATATCCTGCCCTCACAGTTTACGTTTCAATAAAACATACATATTTGTTTTCTGTTTTAGCCTGCTGGAAGTAACCAAGATGTCAGTTCTGCCAGCACATCGCAACATGAGCCCTGACATTCTTTAATTGAGAATAAATGAATTATATTCAATTCTTTTGTTTCGTACTGTCAAGTACCAGAACTATTAACTTTTCTCTTATTTAGTTAATGAAAACACACAAATCCACCGACTCTCTCAATGATCATTTGTTGCAAAAACGTATAGCAAGTGTCTTCCAAATGATTATTTTCAAATATAAATATATATATTTATATATGTGATTTTTCTTAATTTTATTTTATGTGTTTTAACTCCGACTAAAACTCACAATATAGTTGGATAAAAAATGAAATTTTATCTTGTTGTTTCAACATCTTGGAGATTGTAATTTAATTATTATAATTTTTAGAGTGATCTTTATGTGTCATTAAAATCATAGTTTATTTACTATCATAACAATTAATGTTGTGAGCAGAATATTTTAAATACTTCAAATAAAATACATTAATATTTGTTGGAAAATGGAATAATGTTAACCTTTTTTTCATATTTAAAAGGGTAAGTATGGAAATATTTTTGAATTATTCCTTTTGATGGTATACTGTGTCAGATACTCTCTGATCATAGAAGATTATTTTTTATTTGTTACAACATTTTTCATACTAACAATAGAAAATTGTTATTATGTTTAAACTTGAATAATGTTGTTAGGTTCAACATTAACTTTATGTAATGAATTGGTTAACTTTAGTATAGCTGAATATAAAATCACTTGATAAATGGAAAGACGATCCAAACTGGACACAATAACAGTTCAAAATTGAAGATAGGTAGCAAACAAAGTAAAGAAACACGCTTGCAAACTCAAATTTTCAGGCAATCTGTCTTCAGGAGAAAAGAGAAAGGGAGACCAAGCACATTGTAGACGCAACGGCTAGTAACCGTTACTTGGGTTACCCGTTGCGTCTACAACGTGCTTGGTCTCCCTTTCTCTTTTCTCCTGAAGACAGATTGCCCGAAAATATGAGTTTGCAAGCATGTTTCTTTACTTTGTGTGCTACCTATCTTCAATTTTGAACTGAATATAAAATCATGAATATGAAATTTTTGGTTTTCTTACAAAAAAACAATATGCCCGAATTAGTTGATTTAGAGAAAAAAATATGTATGATTCCACAGAAATACTTTTAAAATATTTTATTTTTAGGATTTCTTAGTCAAAAAGGTTTCCATCCTCTTTTAACAGGATTATGCTATGGGATTATTTATTAATACTGTAAATGGCTTTTGAAAAATTTACTTTTCTATTTTTAAAACTGGTAGTTAAAATATTACTATTTTCTGAATCATTACTTCAGAATAATCGCTCTTCAAGACAGGGCTGTGGAGTCGGAGTCGGAGCATATTTTCGGTTTAAGGGGTCAGAGTCGGAGCAGTCAGTTGACTCCGACTCAGATTCTCTCCTATTTAAATTACTTGAATACATGAAAAAGATATAGAATGAGAGAACATGATTATTTAACCCCATGTAGGTAGTTTTCCCTTCGGAGAACAACAACATTAGGAATTTGATAGTATAAGACAAAGTTTTTGTATTGTGGCCTTTCCTGTTTCAGTGTTTCATAAGATTAATAATTGAAAACAATATACAGATTATATACTTCGGTTTGTATATTTGCTTTTAATGAACTGTCTCAACCTTTATTAGGAGTGCGAAATAACTGGGCTTCTAGATCCTCAATTGTGAGTATTTGACAGGTGAAACACAAAATTATTTTTTGCCAAAAAAAACAATGACTTTTTTTTAAAAGTATAACTGTAAAACTATCATTGATTTTTTCTTTGAAATAATTTTTAAGCTAATGTCAACAAAATCAAGCAGGGCAACCCATTAGTCCAAGTTGAGTTTCCAGTTTTTATAGCAAAATTTATTACCTTTTGTGGAGGGCAGATTTCTTGAAACTTTTTCATTCAATACTCATTTTATAATCAACTTTTTATGTATACGAATAAACTGTTCAGTCTAAAAAAAAAATTTTGAAATCATAAAAGTTTGTGTAGACGTTACAATCCATAACCTTTAATTGATCAAATTAATATTTTATACAAAAATGGGCCTCTTTTGTTTTGTAAAATTTAAACTTTAGTAATAATATTACGTTTTTAGGTGATCCTTACTATAATATCAAAACAAAATAAATTCTAGTATAGTTATTTAAGTCAATGTAAGTCATATTCATTATTAGAACGAGGCTTTGTAACAACTAATTGAAATGATCAATTAGATCCATGTTTTCTAGATATACAAATAGAACCGGAGTTTATGAAACTTACTTATCCAATCCCAAAGCAATATACGTATTATTAGATCAACTGGAACACAAACCAATGTATGTAATATTAGACCTATATAGAATATGATATGTGATATAGAATTTCAACCATTTCTATAAAAATGTTTTGAGCTAATCGATGTATCTAATTCATAATGACAGTTATTAAAAATAAAACAAAACATCAATTGTTTGATATTATGTTTGCTATAGTAAAGTCTGGAGTGTAGGCCGCTCCAGATTTTTTTTTAATTATTAACATTACTTTAATTAAATAAAAATATTTATTATTAGAAAAATACTTCATCTTACTTCGTTTGTTGACTTCAAAACGGCACCCTAACAGTTAAATTAATTAAAAAACAGTTAATTAACTGTTGTACCTATAATACGATATTTTTTCTAAAAAATAGTGGGCGCGAATATTATTAGTCAGTATATTAATTAATTGATTAGTCGCCGCTCTACCTTCCTTCGGGACTTTTCGCTTCCTGATGACGACGATGGTCGAAATATAGAAGTGAGTTTTTGCTTTGTTTGTTTGTGTGCTACCTTCTTTTTAATTCGTTTTTATTAATTAGTTCTTATATAATTAAAGTTACAACTAGGAAACACAAAAAAGTGACTAACACTGACGGTTCTCGATCATTTTCGCTGTCTTTTGGAGAGGAGAAAAAGGAAAAGAAGTAGAAAGAGATAAGTGGAGATGTGAATGCGTCCACCCACCGTTACAAACTAAGTCCGTTATTTCAATTTTTTTGTTTGTACTCCCGCTCGTACAACGAACGCCATTTGAAACACACTCGTTGAAGGCCGGTCAGGTTGAGCGTCCGAAGATTTCTTACGTTGTGAACCAATACTTAGCATAAAGCATACCATTATGATAAGACTACGCCGCGATTGCACTTATATCAGGTCCACAATTCATCTTAGTTATTGAAATCGTTTAAATGTAGACAAACTTTTACATTTCTTCTCGATGTGTGCCCAGGATGCGAAATGCATTCTCTAAAAGCCTTCTCTGCTATTTAACTGTATGAATCCGTAAAATTTGGTGGCACACTTCAAGAATCACGCGACACAGTGATTGAATCACTGATTTAAGGTGTTAAAAGTTTACAGCCCCTTCTGAGAGATAAACATTGTGAAAAATTCTCCAACAAGACGACATACTCTGACAATTTACAATAGATTCATAATTTTCTCCTATTAAATCTGTTGATTAATTAATTGCACCAATTAAGCATACATGCGAATATAATACTAATAATATTAGTATTAAATCCAAGTTTTTAAATAATTTAAAATTTGATAAAAGCTCTCTCTATATTGTAGTATTAAATTAAGCAAATAATTGAAGGAGTGCAATATTTGAAATAATGAAAAGGTTAAAGGAGGAATTGGGCTCAGAACTAATAATCCCATTGGGTGGCTTCCGGCGTTAAAGGTCAAGGGAGGAAGCAGTCTAAGGAGGTTATAGACCCAGCTCAAATGCCGTATAAGCAATAATAAAACTCTTTAGTGCTCTACGCTCAACTTTACTTCGGGCAAACGCATTCTAAATCTCATTGACAAACAGTTTAATTCTTTTATTTTAACGTTTCATCTCTAATTTACCAACTATAATTAAAATGAATCAAGAAACGATTATTAATAAGTAAGAGTAATAACATTCATTGAAACATTAATCAAATCACTAAACGAAATTAAATTGTTAGCTTTGTAATCTGATACATTAATAATTAGTGTCGAAACAGTTTGTATCATTCATTATATTTTCTATTCATTTATTTGTTAACAGTATCATGAAACATGGCATTCAAATAAATAATTATAGCAATATTAAAACTAAAATATAAGTAAAACTTAGGAATGAAGAAGAAAAACGGTGACTAATTGTAGATAAACGAAATAATTAATAAAAGAACAAAAGAATTTTTCATTCTTCAATAATTTATTAGGATAATGCCTTCCATTTTTTTTTTTTTTAGAAAGAACCAATCAGTGTATTGGAAAGAATTTAAAAACTGAATAAACTTGTACAAGAGGGAATTCTTGCTGTAATTAGTGTTATGATGATAAAGTGGAAACAAACTAGTAATTTTTGTTGAAATGAGAAAAGAATAAAAAGCTGATGTTACTAAGATAGGAAAACAGATCAATAGAAGAATGATAAAACTCTGTTTATTAACAGATCAATAAAGTTTGCGTCGGTCCAAAGGAAATTCGGTGGTGTCTCGACTTACGAACTTAATTCGTTCCGGGACAGACTTCTTATATCGAAATGGTCGTATGCCGAAACTAATTTCCTCATAAGAAGACATTATAATTCGATTCATCTGTTCGACAGCCCAAAAGCCTATGATAAATCCTTAATAAGTACTGCATAAATGTGGTTGTAAATAACAATTATATATATATAAAGAGAAATCAGTCAAGTTAGACGGATTCAAAAACAAATAAATAAGAAATATAACATCATGTTATCTCAGAGACTGGAAAATAAAGGTCGAAGGAGATGGAAGTTATTTTTTTTAACGTTTATTTTGCTTGCTCCATTGTACATACATACATTCTTTAATGAGATTTATAGTACTGTAAAAATATAATGAATGATATTTACAAATAGACATTTAATTATCTAGACTACTAAAATTATATTATCACTATTTAAATATAAGTATACGAAAATCTATTAAATTAATTTATTAATCAAATTTATACAATACAGCAATACTAACAGTAAAAACAATAACAATTGTAGATTACCAACATTGTGAAGTGTTGATTGAATGTAGTTATTTGTTCTGCATACAATATCATATATATAATATATTTCACAAAACTAAAGTTTATCAGGACTCGGTCAGTTCTTCACGTTCAAATTAAACTCTCAATGCTAACTTACTTACTTAGTAATACTTAGTATTACTAAGTAATTAATTAAGTAAGTAATTAATTCAACATATATATATTGTATTCAATTTCAAGTAATTCACTCTGATGTTCTTAAAGCCCACTGATATGTACAATTTTTAGATGTTAACCTAAAGAAGAACTCTAAGTGTTTGAAACGTGTTAGTTTCATATTAAACATTTTTCTTTGTGTGTAGACGTTATTATTGATTCCTTATATAAGTTCAAGTACATATCAATAATAACTTATTGTGCATGTATTTGTGTTCTATTTAGAATTATAGAAATAAACTTGTAAGATGAACCATTCAAGTCAACATTGCATACAAGTATAACTTTCATACTAACAAATGGTAGTTATACCACTAACCACCTCTAACTACATTTAAAGATAAAGATAAAGTTTTGTATTTGCCAGAAAAAGAATAATAATCTGAATGATGCAACGTCATAATCATCGTTATTATTAACATAACAGCCTATAATAGTAAAGCTACAGTATTTATTGCATTTTCATCATATTGTAAAATGACGGCTGCCACATTTAAAAAAAAATCATTTAGTTATATTGATCTTTCATGATTTTGATAATACATTTTATTATAGTAGAGTTGAGCATAGATCTTTTAATTAACTAAACCAATCAATTTTTATATGTAAATAATATTTACTTCAAGACGGCTACCAATGAAACAAAACTGTCGCCTTTATTCTACAATTAAGTGTTACACGTTCGGGAGTGCTTTTAAATAAAGTTTTAATAATTTAGATGCACGTTCAATCACTCAACTTGATATTTCATACAATGGTAACTTCAAAACAGTAAGTATCGTTTTAACTTACTTGTGCATTATAATAAGTGCTTAAATAGTTTAATATTAATGAAATATGAATATAATTAGAAATTACATAATGACTACGTTCAATTAATATGGCGGGTGGTGTTTTTACATTAGCATTCATTCTGGTTAACACATTTTGTATCTTTTTGCTAAAATAAAACATTGTCGATTAAACGTAATGTTAAAAAAAGGTATAAAATGCTTATTATCGATTATTTATGAAGTATAATTACTTATTTTATTAACAGTCCATATTTGTTGCAGAATATTTGCATAATAATTGGACCTGTTTTAATTAGAAATATGTTTTAAATTGAGATATTTTTACTTTATTTATTTTATACAATTACTGTCATTTAAGCTAAATGAAGAAATAACATTTCCATTGAGTTATTAATAATAAATTATGGAGGTTATACTTCTTATAAGTTAGTAGCAGTAATTAAACAAAACATTTTTGATATATGCCATATTAAAGATGTATATATTTATGCTTCATAAATAATACAGTATTCAACATTTTAGATTGCAAATATGAAGCAATTACGACTTAGATGTCCTAAAAATGAGATAATGATAATTAAACAGTCATTGTAAATTGAGAAGGTGTTACTTCAGTTATCGATAAGTAGTAAATTTGGTACTGTGATTGTAATTTAAAATATTTTATTTTTGTAATGGGTATTGACACAATGTTCACAAGTGTTGAACATTGTTTATTAATGGCCATACCAAATTTTTTGTCAATAGCTTTAACTATTGATTACATTTTAATCATAACCATTAAAATGCTTCTAAGCACATTACAATAAATCAATTGAAATATGATCTATTCTTGTTACGTTTACAAGCTCCTAGAATTGCAACTTACTCGTATTTGAAATTATAATCCCTCTATTGTGATTGGATGCTTCCAATCATGAATTACAAATATTTTTCAAAATCTATAATTATTCTATTCTCTTTATAATTTGAATAATGAATTCATTTAAGAATAAGCAATTAATTAAATTGATTATTAATGAGTTTGATAACATATTTACTCACAGTAATGTTAAGTGAAGACTACTTCAGTTTTTTTATGTTGTGTTCTGATTATACCACACCATTTCTGTTTATAGTCAGTCATTCATTTAAGGATGTTATTTCTGTAGTACAATCTTTTATATTAACTAGTATAAAATTGCTCTTCTAAATGAACGTATTGTACAGACATTTTATTTTTTAATATAATTACAAATTTAAACGTTTAATAAATGAAATAACACTCGAGTTCTAATTTGATTGTTGCTGATTTCTTTTTTGTTTATAAAGTAAAGGTTGTTATTTGACATTGTAAGAATCTGTGATCCTGACAAGTAGTAAGAGAAGGAAGTTATTATTTGACTTTCTTTGTCTTTCTAGTGTCTAAAACGAAATTTACTTTCTATTATTGAACTTGATATTGTGATGTTGTTATGTACAAAATGGGAAACAATAGTTTGTGGTTTAGTATGAATTACTATAAACACCTTTATCATAGTTCGACATTGACAAAAAAACTATGCAGTTCTTCTCCTGATGAGGAATTTATTATATCAGGAATTTCATAAATCTGTTTTAATCTTGTAGGAATCATTCCTAATCACATTTAACTTAGATACCATCAAAACAATGTCAGAAATGGCTTTAAACGTAGTCAAAACTTTTAAATCGATCGAAGTTTTAAAATCAAATGTTTTCATTTTCACTACTTGTACTTATAGTGAAACAAAACACTGTTGATTAAACCTATAAATCATTTAGTAATAACTTATTTCTGAAATTGTTTAAAAAAAGTTATATTTAAAATTTAAATTACGATTATTATTCCCAATTTATTATTATTTTAAACCATATAGCTTTTAAGTATAAAATTTATCACTGAATAGTGTAAAAAGAAAACTTTTAAATAAAATAACTAGTAAAAGAATTTCAGTTTTGATGGAGCATTTAATAAATTTAATTCTTAAATGAAGTAAAACCTGTAATGGTAGGACTGTGTAAGTGACCTCTTGGACTCTCTTAAGTTCTTTCACGTCTGAACCAGTGCTTTTCGTCAACGAAACATGGAGGAAGATGCCTTGAGGCGTATACAAGGTCATATTAATAATTTCTTTGTTCACAAATAATATCAGTTGGAATTTTATGTCAACACTATTATGTTTGTGTGTATAGTACGATTTAAGATGTTATGCTTATTATATGCAATAAATATTGATGATGTTGCATATTACTGGCTACATGATTGCATATATTGCATATATAACATCATGTTAGTGACAAGAATTCGCCAAACCATATTTATTTATTGAATATATCTAACCAGAACTTAATTTATTGCATATATTTACTACATGCAATAAATTAAAAGTTAAATGGTAGTTGTTTTCCTTCTTTGCTTCTATTAAGTTAATTACTTGTTTTTGATTCACCAATATCAAACCTAAGAAACCTAAAACAGCTGTTCTTATCATAGAATTTAATTTAAAAATAATTTTTTTATTTATTGAACTGAACCAACAAAAAACATGGCCGACAATGAACTGTGTCATTATATCAAGGCAATATTAAGAATTTCTCTTTGTTCACAGATAATGTCATTTAATATGTTATACCATCATTAGTCTGTGTATATACTTAAGATTATGATGTTATGTCTATTATACGGAATAAATTAAAAGTTAAATGGGAATTAAGTTACTTCTGTTAGGTTACTTCTTTTTGATTCAGCCAAACCTAGGTTTGGCCAAATTTAAACAGCCAAATTTAGGTTTGTTATTACACAAACCTAAAATAAGTGCTATTCTAAAATGACAACCTATCAGAACGTCAAATAATATCAGGTGGTCATTATACTTTTGTCCTTCTCTTGAACAAGATCGATTAACTAATACATCTGTAATAGCATTTGAAACAGATGTTACCAAAGAATAACATCATTAGGATATAATAGGTCTGTTTGCAAATGAAAAAAAAAAACGAGAAAAATTACTTTATATAACATGCTGAACTGATTTAGGTTTTATTATGTTATTTAACATATATTTATGTATTATATTGGTTTTATATTATTGAATATGAAAAAAATGTTTGTTATTTTGATTATTTATTCAAATTATTCAATTATTGTTAAATGAGTTGACAAATAAACTTTTTTTTAATAGGCAACTCATTTTGATAAAGTAGGTAGCATATAATACATTTTTCTTCTTTTTTTTTCGTCGTAGGATGTGGAAAAATCTGTTCATCATATCCCTTAGCAAGACGTCTTGCTTAGGGTATGTGGGGTTGGGGTAAATATTTTTGATTTTTTAGGGGTATTTTTCATTTTGTAACATTTAATTGTTGTATTAATGATTGTATTTATTATGTGATCACGTAGTGGAGGTGACACATTCCTTTGTGTTGCCACTGATTGACAATTAGTATATACTGTCATAAGCAGTGGCGAAGTAACTATTTTTGCCACCAGGGGCGGTCGTGAGATTAGACACCCCCCCCCCCCCCCAGCTAGCTGTTGATAAACCTAGCTCCCCCCCCCCTAAAAAAATCCTTCACCCCCCCTCCCCCAAAAGAAAATCTATTTTTTGACTAGAACTGGTATATTAAACCAATACCAAATTACCAAAAAATATAAATTCCTTCTAAATTTAATCCACCATAATCCATTAAACTTCACAATTCCAGAAAGTCCTCAAAATATTTATTTTCACGAAATTTACAATCAAGAATGTAATTTTAGACTGCTCTTATTAGTCCCACATTGTCATTTTATTACATTATTCATATGCATATAAAGTTGTCATAAAAGAAAATCAAAGAGTTTAAATTGTTAAATTAAATTAATTGGTTATAAAAACAAATATAATAAACTTACAACTCATTTAAAAAAAAACTAGTTTTGAAAAATTTAAAATACATTTATTTTTAATTTACAAATATTACAGAGAGTTTTACAATTTATTATTTAATACTTAATTTAAAAACAGTATTACAATCATAAAGATAAAAACAATATCAACTGTATTGTTAAACTCAAAAACTTATTTTGGTTTTAAATTTCAAATTTTTTTTTGTTAGCTTTTTATAATGTTTTTCTATTTTTACCCCCACCTGGCACGTGCCGTCCAGGGTAGACTGTCCCTCGCTCTTTGCTATGCAACTGGTCGTAAGAAAGTACTAGTATTATTTGATTATGGCTAGTCACAACAGTAACTGACAGTGAGTCAACATTATTTTACATTACCATTGTGTTAGTATTAACATGTGTTTACTGTTGCAGGTACAGACGAAAGGATACCTGTACACAGGTTAGTGAGCATGTTATGTGTTTATTGCATGTTTTTATATATTTAGCTTATATACATCAAGTTTGACATGTATATAATAAACAAGTATATGATCATCATAGTACTCAACGTTGCTCGGTTTTCTATTATGTTGCTTGCTGTAAGCAGTGATGGGATTCAGCCGGTTCGTGCGAACCGGTGCTTAAAATATTATGAGTTCGGCGAACCGGTTGTTAAAATTATGTAAACCCCTATTCAGATTTGTATTAATTAGCCCACTATCAAACTCTACAAGTGTCGCGTGACTCACGTAACTTGTGCATGTATGACAACGTAATTTGCGCATATATATAGCCTATATATAACTAAACAATTTAGTTTCCGAACTCATAATATTTTAAGCACCGGTTCGCACGAACCGGTTATTAAAAAATTCGAATCCCACCACTGGCTGTAAGTGATGTTTATAATGATAAGAGTGAAAGCGGATTGGAAAATCAAGCAGACTTTGAACCTCATACTCTGTACAAAAACCTCTCAATTCTTCTGGTCATCCAAGAACGATTGTGGCCTGTTAGGGCTCTAGAACAGTGATTCTCAAAGGGCGCCTATAAGATGTCTAGGTGTCCCTGGGTGATTCAGGATCAAATTATTCAGTCAATATCGCACGCATTATATTTCCTTTTGTGAAAGAATCATTATTAAGAGTGATAAGTAACAGCGATTTTCCTCTAAAGAACAGATACTCACCATAAACAGGTTATTTGTTTTACCATTGGTAAGATGACACTTGTTCATCACTATGAGCAAAAATTCATCACTTGGCGAGAACATTATTCCTTAGTCAAAACAGGCGAGATATAAAAACATTTCAGTGAATTGATAAAAAGATTTCACATAAACCCGTGAAATAACAATAACAATCAATGATGAAACCACAATATGAAAAGGGAAAACAAGACTAAGATCTCTCAACCGTAACAAGCGGACCTTCTTCTAAGAGGGTTGACAGCTAGTGAATAGTTTTTTTACTGTACTCCTTTGTTTACCCAAACATCCCTATCTGGTTATTAGTCCTTTCCTGCGCTTTCACCCTTTTAAAATACCACTCTTCCCTTCCACTCTTCTCAACCCCTCACCAGATGTTTTCTGGATCTAGTGTTTCAGTTGGGTTTTTGACTCTGACGAAGACCGCTTGTTCCGGTCGAAAGATCTTAGTCTTGTTTTCCCTTTTCATATTGTGGTTTGATCATTGAATTGATGAAGAAATCCGAGCTCCTCCCTATCCCCTATCAAAGCGGTGCAGGAAAAAAAACCCTCAACAAATCTCCCCCCCCCCCACCTCCAAAGCAAATCTATTTTTTCACTATAAGTAGTACTATATCAAACCAATACCAAATTCCCAAAAAATATAAAACCTTCTAGAAACTCAAAATAATTTTCAAAAATCATTATATTTATTTAAACAAAAACTAGAAAATACTGCAATATAAAAATGTTGATGTAAATCAAATTCATCATTCAAATAAAATAAATTAAAACAATAAATCAATACAAATTTTGATATAAGAATGACAAAATCATTTAAAAAAAATAAAATAAAATAAAATACATCCAAATAAAAACAATGTAAACAATAGTGTCAAAGTATAATTCATTAATTCATTAACTGTGCAATCTCTTATAGTCTAGGACACTAACATGTTAGGACGCTAACTCATGTTAGCGTTCCTCATGTTAGGAAAAGTATTAAGTCTCCACACAAAAAGTTTCTGTGTTCCTGAAGAACATCAAGTGTTCGAAACGCGTTGTTTAGTTTCTTGCAATAAACTTTTTTGTGTGGAGACTTAATACTTTTCCTAACAAATTAGTTATAATGTCTTAATGTCAAAGTTGGGTCTTCAATCATTACAACCTATAATGCACAGAATGCTAGATCAAGTAATGATATTCTTTTTTCATTCGTTTATATCACCGAATGGTAAATTTTGTTCATAATGAGAAAAATTTAGTATTACTGTACCTTTTAATTATTTTTTTTGGGGGAGGATTTTTTCCTCGGCGGTTTTTTTCCTCTGGGGGATTTTTTCCTAGAATCCTATGAAACATAGTCCGAAACACTGAAGTATACTCCGAGTCTCATCAAGGTCACCAGGTACATCGAGGTCATCAAAAGCTCATCAAGGTCATCAATCTCATCATTGTCATCAAGGTCATACTTCTCTGAGAACAAGAAAAAGCAAACTGAACATAAGTTTATTTTCTCTATTGTTTAATAATTATTTTTTCGTATAGTTTTGATTTAATTAAAAAAAAAATTCTCGAAGATTTTTTCAGCTTGTCTTCAAATATTTTGTGGATTTGATAGCTCCCCGATTTCAAACAGTTTTGAGAACCACTGTCCTAGAATCTGACATGAGCTGCTGTTGAAGCCACCTAACACTGCAGCAGAAGTTCTGGAAAGGAGACTAGTAATGAGACCTTTATCATCGGGAGCAGAACTTGTTTGAGGTGTTTCAAGTCTGCTGTCTATGAATCTGAAATGCTAAAGGTACAATATATGTTTTAATGTCGAATATTATATCTTAAGTCTAGTGTGTAATTTAATTTTTTATGTGAAAGAAATATATATTACAATTTGAGTCTACAATTCCATGACATTGAAATAGTAAAAGCCAGAAAGGTGCTGAATAATTGATGTATTACTTCAGATCTGCTTTTTAATTTAACTAATAGTGTTTGGTGGAAAATCAACTAGTTAATGGGTTATTTCCACTGAGGTGGTTTCTTTTTTCTTTTCTTTTTTCTTTTTTTTTTTTTTGGTTAAGGAGGTGAAATGTATTTACGCACATTGTGCTGGGTTCCCAGTAAACCAGCCTACCAACTAAAACACCCTCTTTTCTTCTTGGATGCCAGCCTGGAACTGTTTCCCACATTACCTGAGGCTATCACTGAGGTTAGTAATATTAGAATTAGTAGTAATACTGTCCGTCATACTTCGTAAAGTTTCTGTAGAGCTCGACCGGTTTCGGGTCCGTCTGGTTCCATTTTTAAGGGCAGTTCGAGCTCTCCAGATACTTTACGAGGTATGATGGACATTATTACCATCGTCTTTTTCCGAAAAATAACTCATAGCGTGATTTTTGGGACGTTTTGGACTCCCCAGATAAGGGAGTCCAAAATATATCTATAAGCCCTCCCCAGAAAATAGGCCCTAGTTAAGATAATGTGAAAAATATAATTCGTTAAAAAATTACTGTTGAATGCAGTAGATATCTCTAGCTGTCGTAATATTTCAGAGAATTCTTTGGAACAAGATATTCCAAGAAATTCTTTGTTTACCTCATATATATATATATACTTTTTCGTTGCAAATACGATCCAAAACGGACAAATATAATTCAATATAGACAAAGAAACATAGAGAAATCAATGACTGTTGGTCTCCAACCGTCTCTGAACCAGTGCGCTTGGTTTCCCTCTCTTATCTCTCCTGAAGACGGTTCAAACCGAAAATTAGAGACTGTAAGTGTGTTCTTTTGATTTCTCTATGTTTCTTTGTCTATATTGAATTATATATATATATATATATATATATCATATATTTCATTGAATAACTGGCCGTATTTCACTGATGTCATTTTCTTCACCAGTTTTTCAAGGTTTCTAAATACCTTCTTTTTTCCTTGTATATATATATATATAGTCTCAATGAACAAAGCTCAGAGAAAAAAGTTTGTTCTGGTTGAGTTGTAAATGCTATCATAGCCATACTCGTATAAAGCCGATTGGATTCTTAACTCAGAAGCCATAAATTTGTTTTCGACCAAGTCAGCAATATCGATCTGATTCAGTCCATCTCACGACCTTCTATCAATTATAGCTTGATTAAATAAACCTTTTTATAACTCTTTAGGTCTCTCTTAGAACCTCCCATCTCAACTTTAATAATAGTGTAGAAATATACCGAAACATTAGTCTGGGTGAAGTGTGTTTGTGTTTTGACCGAGCTTTTGAATGTCCACTTCTTACTCTTATTCCTTATTTTCTTGTCATCACGAAAATAATGAACTTTTATATATATATATATATATATATATATATACTTCGAATAAAATGAAAGGTCCGTGTGGACAATAAAAACTTTAACACGTAGGAAAGAACACAGAAAGTCACTACAGAACTCACTTCCATATTTCGACATTCGTTGTCATCAGGAAGAAGTGCGAAGTACTCGCGTTGAGAAGCAAAACTGCTACTGGCCTCCAGAGTAAAACGTACTAATTCAGAGTTACTCTGAAGGCCAGTAGCAGTTTGCTTTTCAACGCGAGTACTTCGCACTTCTTCCTGATGACGACGGATGTCGAATATCGAAGTGAGTTTTGTAGTGACTTTCTGTATTTTTTTCCTATGTGTTAACGTTTATATATATAACAGATTCAATAATATATCGACCGTTTGATAGAATAGGTGTGTTCTCTAATCGGGGTTCGGTCAATTTTCCAGGATAAAAAATCAAACTCTCGTTGCCAACGTTTCGGTTTTATTTAAAACCTTTTTCATAGGCAGAAGTAAGAATTTTTTAACTAAGAAAATGAAATTTACATTATTTAAAGGAACAACAATGTTAGCCGGACAAAACCTTCGACTAGACTAATAAGATAACATTACAAATAAAAATGTTATATTTATTTATAACATTTTATATAATTTATTTATTATATAAATGTTACATTTTTATTTGTAATGTTATCTTATTAGTCTAGTCGAAGGTTTTGTCCGGCTAACATTGTTGTTCCTTTAAATAATGTAAATTTCATTTTCTTAGTTAAAAAATTCTTACTTCTGCCTATGAAAAAGGTTTTAAATAAAACCGAAACGTTGGCAACGAGAGTTTGATTTTTATCCTGGAAAATTGACCGAACCCGATTAGAGAACACACCTATTGTTATATTATATAAATATATATATATATATATATATAATAAAATTTAAATACACAAAGCACGACACAGAAAAGAGAATACAAAGAAAACTTACAGAATTCAATATTTCGAACTGTTGTTCGTCATCAGGAGAGTAGACTAGTAGAAGGACGAATGAGAGAGATCTCCCCACGTCGAAGAACGGAGCGCGAATATATATATATATATATATATATAACAATTGTTATTTGTCCTGCCGGACCGTTTTTCGTTTATCATGGTATATATATATATATATCTATATATATACACTTTTTTGATGAAAATACGATCTGAAACGAAATACAGTTCAATGTACATAAAGAAACGTAGAGAAATTAAAAACACACACTTACAGTCTCTAATTTTTGGTTGAACCGGTTCAACCAAAAATTAGAGACCTTAAGTGTGTGTTTTTAATTTCTCTACGTTTCTTTATGTACATTGAACTATATATATCTATATATATACCACCCTGCCTTAATCCCCCATAATGCCCCGTGATCCAGGGCGATGTCTTGTGAACATTGCAATACTAATCTACCTTCTATATATATAAACTAACAATCCTACTATTATTCTCATTATTGTCCTGATGATGAATGTGGTACATTCGAAACATGTTGACTAGCAATATTGGTGATAAGCTTTATAGTTTTAATGAAGAGACGAGGAAGGAATTCCGAAAACTGGAGAAATTGTGTAAGAAACAGATACAAGCCAAATGTGGGGCGTTATTTAACAATATATATATATATAGATATATACTTTGAATTTGTATTATGAAGAGTTTTGGTCAGGTCACTGTCTTTTTGCTAAAAATGAATACATAGTTGGTTAGAAGAAGCAACCGAAAAATTCATCTTCTGGAAATCCAAAAAAACAAAAATGAACGATTTGTCACCATAAAAATGTAAAGAAATAATATTATCATATTTCTGTTTATTTCAGTTTGTCTTTCATATGTATTGTCATTGAATCAACTATATATGTGAATATATGTGAAAAACTCAGGAACAAAAAGAATTTATTAACAATATCGTGAAACAATCTGATACTGAAAATTAAAACCGAGTTTATACTTCACAGATAGTACGTAAATTATCCAGTTAGTATTAATATATTATAAGACACTAAACATTTTTTTTATTTTTAGTTCTAATATTTTGTACTCGTATGGAACTTTTTATAGAATTATTAAACACTTTTATTATTGAATATTATGGGTATGTCACCAAGACCTGCAAATCCTTTTTGACACCATCAATCTGGGAGTGACAGTATGGTGGGGGACCGCCATCTTGTAAACAATGCCTAATGCCGACATCCTGAATTGACGTTTGATAATACACACTTCTTGTTCTGTTTTCTAATAGATTAGATATGAGTTGTATTTAATTTATGGTTTAGGTTCTTTATAGCTCCATCATTCCATCCAATATTGTTTTGTGACGTAAGTAAACAACTTCATATCGTTGTATGTTAATATTAGAATAGGTTTTATGTTTTGTGGCATATGTATTTTGGGAATTTTGTACTCTCAATTTAAATAATTAAGTTCAATTTGGTTAACATTTCTTTATTAAGAACCTTTTCTTTATTACTTGAAATAATGTTACTTTTGCACTCCTTGTACAGTTATACTTAATTTAAATAATTTTTTAAATTCCTTGATTTTGTTGTTGTCATATATTATTTACAAGACCATTTTAATTTAAAGGTGCTGCTAGTGATTGCCGAATAATGGCTTGGAGATTTAAAGCGTCCAAATATAAAAATGCTGCTCCTATTGTCCCAAAGCCAGAGGCTTGTGTCAGAGATATATTTGTTGGATCGTATCAAACTTATGGCAACAACATCGCTGCTTCGGCTGCATTTATGGCATTTAATGTCGACCATAATGGTACGGATTCTTGCTTGTTTTATTTAGTGTGGAGACATAATATGTATAACCATCAGTCATGTTTTTGATTTCACATTATAATTGGAATAATAATTTTTTTTTTCAATTCGTTGATATGATTTAGTTAGTGGAAAGTTTGTCAAAACAGAGTATCCATCATTACAGATGGATTGCAGTCAATGATAATTTCAACCTTTGATCTAGAAAGAATAGTTGGTGGATAGGTGCTTCATTCATGTCATTACTAATAAATCAATAATAGCTCACTGAATAAAAGTTATCACTACTAAGAATGTTTTACTTAGCTTAATTTCAAATATGAGATTTAGAAGATTTGGGTAAACTTATACGGGGATGATAGTTTTATTCAAATATGTACTCGTGATAAGACTTTTAATCAAGTATGTTATGATTTAATTATCTATTTTGTGTAAACTCCTATAGAACATGTTTAGATTAATTTATTATTTATTTAAGATGATATAACTAATTTGAGTGACAATTAAAAATCCTGGATTCTAGTGATCACCATTAATATACTGTATATATGTGAAGTTTAAAACTCAAGGAAAACAGTAGAAATAAATGATCTGAGGCCTTTCACTTTATGTCATCAGAGAGCAAACAAAGTAAGAAGTAATCCTTATGTCTTATTGTTTGAGACAACTAAATGTCTTATGTCTTATTCTGATGAACTAAAGTGAATGACCTCAGAACGTTTATTTCTATTGTTTTCCTTTTTCCCCATTGTGGTTTTAGCTTCATTGATTGCATCACGTGTTTATTTATTGTGATTTTTCTGCTAATATATCTATTAATACAAATACATATTAATATAGTTTATTCTACCTTAATACACGTGTTTATTGTGATACTTCTGGATTAATATTAATACATATGAAGTTCAATCACTTTTAAATTAAGGCGAAAATGTATGGTTGATAATTTGATAAAGCATTCAATGTAATGCTTTCATCTATGCAATTTAAAAAAGGGCTCAGTTTTTCTTTATAGTTTCTCAAGCTGTTTACATTATATTTAACTCTTTAAGGTTTGGTTACGATTATACCAAAGTAGAGTTACCTTAGAAACTACATGTTTAAATACTGCAAATAAATGTTTAAATGGTAAAACTCTATTTTTGAATACTATAGCTAATCTAAGAAACTTTTTTCCCTACATATGGCTCTTTTGAATACTATGGCTAATCTAATTTTCTCTACACATGGTGCATTAGGTTTTAATTTAAATAATGATATAAATTTAAAATAAATGCAATACTGACCTTTTAAAACCAGACGATGACGTGTGAGTAGAATGAAAGCTTGTGTATTAGATTAGTTAAACGATTTAAAAGTTTAGTTACAGTGAAATTAATTATATTATTTAATGTGGTAAAATTATAGTTTCCTAAGTAATTTTCGTTTGGTATATATAATCAAGGAACGGGCGACATGCGGCCATACACGTGTTTTTGTGGCTCTCTGAGATTATTTGGAGTTATATTTTAATATTAAAAATCCCTTTGCTTTCTGCTTATTAACTTTTATTAGCTCACCAAAAATGTTGAAAGAAAATCACAACATTGAAGAGAGGGATAGAGAGTGAGTGAGAAAGAGAGAGGAGTTGAATAGCAACAAATGTCTTAGGTTTTTTTTTTTACTGTAATAATCTTTTGGGGATTACGTTGTGATAAATGCTTCATTATCATTATGAAATAATACGATATGAACAATAATTTTTACTATATGAATATTAAAAAGTTAAATAATTATTGACACGTTAATATAGCATAGTCCATTTGTTTTTCTATATAGGTATTCATACAATATGTAAAAACAGATTTCACATAAACACGTGAAATAACAATCAATGATCAAACCACAATATGAAATGGGAAAACAATACTAAGATCTTTCAACCGTAACAAGCTGTCTTTGTCAGAGTCAAAAACCCAACTGAAACACTAGATGCAGAAAACATCTAGTGAGGGGTTGAGAAGAGTGGGAGGGAAGAGTGGTATTTTAAAAGGGTGAAAGTGCAGGAGAGGACTAATAACCAAGAAACGGATGTTTGGGGAAACAAAGGAGTACAGTAAGAAAAAGTAAAAAAAAATCTTTCTTTTGAAAGATCTTAGTCTTGTTTTTCCATTTCATATTTTGGTTTGATCATTGATTGTTATTTCACGTGTTTATGTGAAACCCTTATATATATATAATATATATATATATAAAAGAAGAGAATAGAATACCGAGATGCGGTCAGTTTCTCCAAATTCAATCACACTTTTATTACCGACATTTTGATTTTTATTTAAAATTTTTTTCACTGGCAAAAGTAGATGTTTATGAATTCAAAAAACCCTTTCATATTGTGGTTTGATCATACAATATATATGTATATATATATAGGCTTTATGTATCCAAATACTACAGAAATTACCATGCGGCCCGCGGTTCTTTGAAAACTATATAATGCGGCCCCCAGTTCACAAAATCTTACCCATGCCTGTATAATCGATCCTCTATATTTATTGTGTAATGTGTGTTGTGAATGTGTTTGCTCAAATTAATATGAAGATTATAACCAACCAAGTGTAGAGTAGTACGTAAACTGGAGGAAACCATCAAAAAGGTTAGTGAATGAAGAAGCTACTACAAATCTTTTCTTTTCAGTGTCTTTTTTAGATAGTGATTTAATCTGAAATTTTGTGCATTAAACGAACATCTGGCATAAAGTTTTACCGCAAAAACAGTAGAAATCACAATTTTAGAACCATTTTAAAAAAGAAATGAAGGAAAATATAAAGAATAATACAGGTGGAACAACTGACTAATGTAACAATTGGAGAATAGATTAATATGCTTATTCCGTTTTTTAAAAGAAAGAACAATATACACTATATATGAATGATCAAACCACAATATGAAAAAACAAGACTAAGATCTTTTAACCGTAACAAGCGGTCTTCGTCAGAGTCAAAAACCCAACTGAATTCTTTCCAACACTATATATGTATATAAACTGTATATTTTGGTGGATAATTTAAAGTGACACTTATGTTTTCGATAATATATTTCAGTACTGTAACAACATAAAACAATATGCAGTTTGTCCAGAACTGCCAGACTTGCAAACAATGTGAGATGACTTCATCGGACTTGCTTACATTGAACAGTGTACCTAAGGATGCTTTATACTGCCAGCTACTGTAGGATTAAAATGATTGATTTTAATTAAAAATATAATGAAAACCAATATTTTATACCCATATTGCATTGTGTATGTGTCGATTCTAAATTTTATAAACTTGTTTAAAATCTGCAATATTTAAAAGAGTCATTCCCTGCAAATAATAACACAGATAACAATTGCAAGGTACTCTTTTAGGTCAGGTATATAAATTCTAACTTGAAAATTTTACTCTAAGTATTGTTAATTTTGTCAATACTTTAATTTAGCTACAAGGTTTATATTTTACATGCAATCTACATGTCTATTCATGTGAAGACTGTGGTAGTTTTGAAGATCGGAAAGCTCTCTCGTCTTAGTTATAATATTTTATGGTATGGATTGGATATTATGTTGTATTGTATTTAACATGGGTTAGTGAATATTATGATGTTGTTTTTAAGTTTACATTCTTATTAAATAATATTGGATGATTGCTTAAAGTGTGAATGCAATGTTCAGGCTCAAGCTTGGGAGTTTTGCCTATTGATGACTGCGGGAGAAAGAGTAAGAGGATGCCATTGCTTCATGCCCATTCAGAGACTGTTACAGATATGGATTTTTCTAATTTTCATGATGGCTTATTGGCGACCGGATCACAAGATTGTACGGTAAGAAAATAGTATTTCTTTTATAAACTTTATATGGAAGGGGTTATTGTGATTGTGGTGAGGTCTAAAGCATGATAGTTCTGGCTCTGGTGCTGATCATAGTACTGGATTCGAAAAAACAAAAGTCGCTTTTATTTTCCGAATAAGACGTTGCATAGGCTAGCTTCTTTTAAAGGAACCTATATCTGCTTTTAGGTCATTTGTAGTACCTCCCATCTGAGTTAATGCATTTGTCATACCTGTGAAGGTGATTCAGAAAGTACGTGTTGTTCTGGTATTCAGATGTGCGTGTAGAACTTCCTCTGATTTGCTTTGGGTCCTTTGTAACACCTCACATCTGATGAATGCATTTGTCATACCTACGAAAGTGATTCAGAAAATACGTGCTGCTCTGGTATGCAGATGTACGTGTAGCGCCGCCTTTGATCTGCTTTGGGTCTTTTGTTACACCTCACATCTGAGTTAATTTATTTGTCATACCTACGAAGGTGATTCAGAAAGTACGTGTTACTCTGGTATGAAGATGTGCATGTAGAACTTCCTCTGATTTGCTTTGAGTCCTTTGTAACACTTCACATCTGGTTAATGCATTTGTCATACCTAAGAAGGGGTTTCAGAAAGTACGTGCTACTCTGGTATGGAGATGTGCGTGTTGCGAAGCTTTTGATCTGCTTTGGGTCCTTTGTAACATCTCATATCTGAGTTAATGTATTTGTCATAACTACGAAGGTGATTCAGAAAGTACGTGCTTCTTGAAACCCCGGACGTAATTCTTGAAATCCCCCAATATGAGTAAATACCATTCTATAACAGATTGCACAAGTAATGAATTAAATTCAATAATATATATCAACCGTTTGATTTATATAATTGGATTTGAGTATGATTTTGAACCTAGAAAATTGACCTTACATTACATTATGGACCTATATTAAATATGTATAAAAAGATTTCACATAAACACGTGAAATAACAATCATTGATCAAACCAGAATATGAAGTGGGAAAACAAGAGTAATCACAAGGAACCGGCTTGCGGCCTATGTGTGTTCTCTCTCGGGACGGCCACTGTAACCTAACCTATTATAACACATTTATAATCATAGTTATTATTCCACATCGAAAGTTTTGAAGCCAGAATTTATTCATTTGTTCAATTGAATTTGTTTTGTATTATACATTTATAATGAAGTAAATGAATCGTTTGTTGCCTCGGCGAAATTTTTTTTAAATGTATTGTTACTTTAACACTTAGAGATCATGCTCCTTCAACATCTGGGGTTCAATACCCACCCTGGCCATAGATTTATTCACGGGGGTGATGAATAAATCTTTGCATGCCGTCCCTCAGAGAGGATGTTTTTATGAATGAAAGATCTTTCATTCATAAAGCATTTCCTTTCATCGTAATTAAGCCTTTACGATGTCAGGTACACGCTAAAGATCCCTGCTCTGTAAATATACTTGAGTTAGTCGAAATTTAGGACTTCCAATGTAGAATGTTCATTGTGTGGTATCACAAAGGGCCAATGTTTGGCCTATGTGTGTTTCTTTGTTGGACTGTCATTGCAACCTAACCAAACACGTGTATGTATTAGTAGGTAACTGGTATATTCCATCATTGAAATCTGAAATACAAATAAGCCAAATAAAACTAGCTCACTATCGTCGAGGTAACTCAACATCAAGAAAAAAGAAATATCAAAGTGCGGATGCACATTTGAAAAAGCTCGTCGAAAACTATCAATCTGGGAATACTGTGCAGTTTATACAAAACATTGCTCGTAATTTATGGTAGATCTCAATTTAATACTAATACTATAATGCGTATCCATGTTCATTTGGCTATTTACATTAAATTATCCTAAAATGTGTTTCTATAGTTTCTTTTTATTCTGCATATATTGTGTGTTCAGTTTACAAAAGTTAAAATTAATCTTAAAATTTTATAACCGTGAGGTTCCTTATGAATGTTGATAGTGACATATTTATTATACTTCTTAAGTAAATTTGAATTATGTATCTATAAATATAATATTTACTGATCAAACCACAATATGAAATGGGAAAACAAGACTAAGATCTTTCAACTGTACCAAGCGGTCTTCGGAGTATTGTCCCCGAAGCACAGTCATAATCTCTGGCTAGAGGACTTTCCATTACCCACATACTTTGGTTTCATATATAAAATGATACTATCGTTAGTTACGTAATAGCCCAACAGCTGCTGTTGAGTTTTTGACTCTGACGAAGACCACTTCTTACGGTTAAAAGATCTTAGTCTTGTTTTCCCATTTCATATTGTGGTTTGATCATTGATTGTTATTACACGATTTTGTGTGAAATCTTTATATATATATATAATATTTACAAAACTAAAGTTCATCGGGACTCGGTCAGTTCTTCAGGTTCAAATTAAACTCTCATTGCCAACGTTTCGGTCTTTATTTAAAAGCTTTTTAATAGGTAGAAGTATAAATGTTGAAACAGAAACACTAAGTATTACATTACAAATTATTTTACAAAGAGAAATAGTATGTCGATTTTTCTTTACAAATTATTTTACAAAGAAAAATAGTATGTCGATTTTTCTTTGTAAAATAATTTGTAATGTAATACTTAGTTTTTCTGTTTCAAAATTTATACTTCTGGCTATGAAAAAGGTTTAAATAAAGATCGAAACGTTGGCAATGAGAGTTTAATTTGAACCTGAAGAACTCACCGAGTCCCGATAAACTTTAGTTTTGTTTCTATTCCACGGTCTATACTTTTATCAACATTGATATTATTTATTATGTAATGCATGTAGTTTATTAAATCCCTCTTAACTGTTTGACTTGATGACAGTCAATGAACCTGTCGATAAGCTAAATAAGCCATCTGACGTATGTTCAACAGATTCATTAGCTTATAGAAAAAGATAGAAGACAATAAAAAAAAAACTTGCGATTAAGACAAGGATGGGAAAAAATCAAACGCAAATTAAGATTAAAGTAATATTATCTAGTAGTAGTTAAAAAGAAATATCAAGTTAATTTATAGATAAATTAAGAGAATATCAACTAGAAAGGCTATATCGAATCTACAGAAGATATCATACGTTTGCTCTTGATGACTAACTGGTGGAGCTGTGAAGACAACGCACGAAGTGATGGTGTATTTATCTTATAATACTGTTTACAACCATTGCCCAAACTAACGATGTTATCATTTTATATATAAAACTAAACTATTTGGGTAATGGAAAGTCCTCTAGCCAGAGATTATGACTGTGTTTCGGGGACAATATAAAAGATTTCGGCTATGAGTCCAAAGTTTCTTTTTATAATCGGGCTCGGACTCGTGTACATTATACATACTTATGTATTATACATACATGTATTATGCATACTCATTGTACATGTACTTGTTGTTTTAAGGTTTTAAAAGAAAATATCAGATTTCAGTAATTTAATTTTGTAAGCTGCATTCACAAATTGTGATATCAGACATAGACATAGGACCAAGTAACCGCTTCAAAAACACTGGTTTATTTCCTTTGCCTATAATTTTTTGATAGACAGATAAGTTCCACAGCGGGTTGGTACAATATAGGAATGGAAGGTTATTAAGAATTTTTCAGGAATTACTATTTAACACGATTATGACATAGAACAACACACTATACAAGAACTCCATAGAAAAGAGGATAGGAAAAACCGAAAGGAATACTGGGATTCTCTGCTAGGAGAATTGTATGTATGGAAAGTAGCAGGAATAATCTAAGGATTCTAACTGGATTCCTAACGGGTCACTGCAAACTTAATGGTCATTTGTGAAGAATAGGCATTATCAATGATGGTTTGTGCAGATTTTGCAAAAAAGAGGAAGAAACACCGTTACACCTGCTGACTGAATGTCGGGCCACGTGGCTCTACAGGAGTAAGTGTTTCGGGACTTACCGAAATCATTGGACCACGGGTCCTAACGGATCATTGCAAACTTAATGTTTATTTGCGAAGAATGGGCATTATCAATGATGGTTTGTGCATATTTTGCAAAAAAGAGGAAGAAACACCGTTACACCTGCTGACTGAATATCAGGCCATGTTGCTCTACAGGACTAAGTGTTTCGGGACTCAACGAAATCATAGAAGAGCTTTTACCGTTGGACCCAGCAAAAGTACTGACCTTCTTGGAGGCGTTGAAGCTAACTGGGGTACTATAGTATAGAAGGAGGGAAAGTACAATAGTTCTTAGGACGCAGTACTACAATTAACCTCAACAAATAAATAAATAGATAATCGACATTCCATTTTACATATCAAAAGATATTACAACTCAAAATATGAATGATGGAGTCATTCATTATATTAAGAAGATGAAGAAACACTGTTGCACCTGCTGGCTGACTGTAAGGCAACTTTGCTGCAAAGAGGTAGGTGCTTCGGTACACTCAACAAAACTATAGAAAAACTTTTACTGCTGGACCCAGCAAAAGTGCTGAGCTTCTTGGAGGCGTTGAAGCTAACTGGGGTACTTTAGTGGTTAGCTAACTGAGGTTAGCTCAGTGGTTAACGTACTCGCCTCTGAACTGGTAGGTCCAGGGTTTGATCCTCGATTTATTCACTCGGAATATGAGTAAATCTGAAGGGAAGATGCACAATAGTTCTTAAGACTCAATGCTATAGTCACCCTCAAATAATAATAATAATTTAAGACATTTTTGTTTTAGGTAAAAGTCTGGGAAATACCAGAAAAAGGTCTGGAAAGCAGTTTGACCAATCCCGAAGTGACGTTCTTCCACAAGCAGCGCCGAGTGGAGTGTGTGAGATGGCACCCCACAGCTGAGTGTCTCCTTACCACTGCTTCGTATTCCACCCTAGCTCTTTGGGACGTTCTTGCCGAGAAAGAACTCTACAGTTAGTTGACTTTCCTTTCTTATTATTATCTTTAGTTATTAATTTTAAATTGTTTATCTGACAATCACAGTAGATTTTTTTATATAAAATATTATTTATTGTAAAAGCTTTAATACAAAGAATAATAAACTTGAACTCTTGAACTAGAGTTCAATAGAACTTAGAGTTCATTACATGAACTAGTTAAACTTTAGACTTGAACTCCAGTTGTCCTTGTATTTCACCATCAAGTTTTATTTTTAATAAGCTATTCAACTTGTAAGCCATAGTAAGCTTACAAGATGTACAAGTAATTTTGGAAAAATAGAACAAATATTAATGAATAAAAAGTACTAATATTTTGTTGTGGTATATTTTGTAATATAATATTATAATCTTTTATAAAAATATGTGATTTTATAAATTTTTTCGGGACTTGAAGAATATTCTCCAGCTGGCTATGTTCAATTTGTCTACTAACATGTTGTTATACTTTATAATATAATATAATATTTAAAAAAATATATGATTTAATAACTTTTTCGGGACTTGAAGAATATTCTCCAGCTGGCTATGTTCAATTTGTCTACTAACATGTTGTTATACTTTATAATATAATATAATCTTTTATAAAAATATATGATTTAATAACTTTTTCGGGACTTGAAGAATATTCTCCAGCTGGCTATGTTCAATTTGTCTACTAACATGTTGTTATACTGTATAATATAATCTTTTATAAAAATATATGATTTAATAACTTTTTCGGGACTTGAAGAATATTCTCCAGCTGGGTATGTTCAATTTGTCTACTAACATGTTGTTATACTTTATAATATAATATAATCTTTTATAAAAATATCTGATTAATAAATGTTTTTCGGGACATACAGAATATCCTCCACCTGGTTATGTTCACTTTACTCTCCACTAATGCCAGATTATCTAGCAAATCTGGGTTTAGCGAATGTCTGATTCTAATACAGTAGAACCTCGCAGGGTGAGTCGCAGTATTCGTGGATGCCAGGTTAGCTCAGTGGTTAACGTACTCGCCTCTGAAGTGGTAGGTCCAGGGTTCGATCCCCACCTGGTCGTCGATTTATTCACGTGAAAAGTGGAATAAATCTGAGCACGTCGCCCCTCGGAGAGGATGTTGAACCGTCGGTCCTGAGCCTGTACGATGTAATGTTTTCTTTAAACATCCCTACTCCAAATATACTTGAATTATGCAAAATTTAGGACTCCCAATGTAGAATCAACAGGTAATTTGACTCACGCATTACTAAAATGGGTGCCAAATAATAAATGAGCCACAATTTCCGCCCCTAAAACATATGTGGGCGGAAGAGATGTTGGTGTAAAGCCTTACAAATGTGGGCGTTGGAAAACAAACAAACAAAAGTTTAATTCGTTCTCAGACCGAGCTCATATTGTGATTAACTCGTATTACGAAGTAATTTTTCGCATTGAAATTAATATGAAAATAATTTAAACGGTGCAATTTGAACAAATAAACAATACTGTACATGTACTATGAACAATATTATTTGAACAATAAATGCATGCAAGAAATAATCATGTTTTGGTATTAATCTAGTAAACTAAGCGTGAGGAAGACGGTTGCTTGTATTATGCATTTTTGCTTGTTGTACGAGATAAAAATTCTTACGAATGGCTACTCATTAAGTGAATTACTCGTACAAGCGTGCACTCGTACTACAAGGTTCTACTATAAATATCTAACAACGTATGTGGTACACATCTTGATGTAGTTTTATTTTATCATAGTGTGGCATGTGTTTTATACTGAACTATTATGTATTATGAGAATGTTTACTGCAGGTGGGAATGGTGACAAAGGGCTCATACAAAGCATGAGTTGGCGGGAAGACGGGACTGTGTTGGCAATACACACCAAAGACAAATGTCTGTATGTGCTCGACCCAAGGGCAGACAAAGTCACTGTTTCCACGGATAGTCACCAATCCATTAAGGACTCCAGAGTCGTTTGGCTTGCCAATTCAAACAGGATTTTGACTACTGGTTTTGATTCGGTAATATATATTCAATTTTGCCTTTAAACAAAGTATATCACTTTTTGTTTCTTTAACAGTTTTATTTAAAAAAAAATGTGTATAATATGCAACTGTATATATAACAAGATTTCACATAAACACGTAAAATAACAATCGATGCTATTTCACAGTCCGGTTTGACTCAGTGTTAACGAGGGCAATAGCCTTTTTTAAGGGGGTGACAGCTAGCGGATAGTTTTTTACACTTTCTTACTGTACTCCTTTGTTTCACCAAACATCCCTCTCTGGACATTTGTTCTTTACTGCACTTTCACCCTTTTAAAATACCACTCTTCCCGTTCACTCTTCTCAACCCCTCACCAGATGTTTCTGCATCTAGTGTTTCAGTTGGTTTTTTGACTCTGACGAAGATCGCTTGTTACGTTTGAAAGATCTTAGTCTTTTTTCCCCATTTCATATTGTGGTTTGATCATTATATATATATATTTTAAAAACAAGAAGAAATGGGGAAAAAAACTAAGATCTTTCAACAGAAACAAACGATCTTCTTCAGTTGGGTTTTGACTCTGACAAAGACCGCTTATTACAGTTGAAAGATCTTAATCTTTGTTTCCCATTTCTTATTGTGGTTTGAACATTGATTGTTATTATTTCACGTGTTTATTGTGAATTCTTATTGGTATTTGTGGTCAGGAGAAAATATCTACTAAAGAATGTTACATTGTATTCTATCATTATAAGTATGAATGATCTGAGAACAGAGTGGGAGGCCGTTCACAACATGAATGACAATCCAATGAAGACGATAATAACGAAAATCCCGTAATATCCCTGGTATTAGTGGGATTGTTAAAATAAAAGCATGTACTATCATGAGTGTTTCGTAAATCTCTGCAATATATGTATATGTCTAACCACAAACTCAGAGGATGAATGTCTTTTAGTTTATCTTAGACTATTCATTCTCAGTATAAAAATATTAGACAATGTTTAGAATTAATACATAGTTCACAGATATGTATATTTTTTAGATGTTAACCTGAAGAAGAATACTAAGTGTTCGAAACGCGTTGTTATTTTTTATATTGTACTCAAACAAACTTTTTTTGTGTGGAAACGTAATTCTTTAAATCTCCAATATGATTCAATGTCACTACAACAGATTACACAAGCAATGAATCGAAATATAATGTTACTTTTTGTAAATAATTTTCTCTATTGCTTAATTTATTATTATCTTGATCTGTAATTATCAAGGGTGTGAAACGTAATTATTAAGCCTCTGAAAGAGCTTCAACATATGTGTAGAGCATAAACATAAGTTGTGTATAGAAGAAAAGTTACGAGTGGTTTGTCTTCAACATATGTGTAGAGCATAAACATAAGTTGTGTATAGAAGGAAACTTACGAGTGGTTTGTCTTCAACATATGTGTAGAGCATAAACATAAGTTGTGTATAGAAGATAAGTTACGAGTGGTTTGTTTCTTCTGTAATGTTATCTTTGGTGATTCTGACGACAATGTTATTTGAATTCTAATCTTATATATTACAGGCAAGACAACGGGAAGTCTATATAAGGGACATCCGAAACTTTCAAACCCCTGAAAAGACTTTGGTTTTGGATAGTTCCACAGGGTAGGTAAAACAACATATAATAATAATAATATAATTGACCTCCCCTGCATTAATTTGTATTTATCTATCTAGAATACTCATACCTCTGTTCGACCCTGATACAAGCATGCTGTTTCTTGCTGGCAAAGGAGACACAACTATATCATACTTGGAAGTTACTGAAAAGTAAGTAAGACATTTTCTGTTTTATACATTCAGTATGTCTTATTTATATTTATAATATCTAAAGAATTCAGTACATTTATTTCTTTTTTTGCTTTGATCATATGCTGAAGTACATGATCAAACCACAATAAGAAAATGGGAAAACAAGACTAAGATCTTTCAACCGTAATAAGCGGTCTTCGTCAAAGTCAAAAACCCAACTGGGTTTTTGACTCTGACGAAGACCGCTTGTTACGGTTGAAAGATATTAGTCATGTTTTCCCATTTTCTTATTGTGGTTTGATCATTGATTGTTATTTCACGTGTTTATGTGAAATCTTTTTATTGTTGAAGTACATGCATATTATTATTACCACTGAGGTTAGTATGATTTATATTATTAATATGATAAACCGTCATATCACGTATTTGATGTTGGAGTCGTTGAAGCGCTTTCGGTCGTTGTCCATCTTCAATCGTCATCAACTAACCTACTTGAGTGGGTTAGTTACCTACTTACTTAAGTAGAGTTGCGATTGATGATGGACAACGTCTGAAAGAGCTCCAACAACTCCCAAGATCATCTTAGGAGTTATGACGGTTTGCCATATTAATAATATAAGAAGGTTTTGTTGATGGATTGCTTTGTTTGGCAGAGAGCCGTATCTGGTCGAAGGTATCCGGCATACTGGGGAGCAGACAAAGGGCGCCTGTTTAGTACCCAAGAGAGCCTTGAGTGTTATGCAGGCAGAAGTGAATCGACTGCTTCAGCTGACCTCTTCTTCCATCATACCAATTATGTATCAAGTGCCAAGAAAGGTATTTCATAGAAACATCTCAGTTATCGAACAAACTCATTTGTAAAAGTTAATGAAATAGTGGTTTAATAATGCAGATATCATTTAAGACCATACTTTTCCTCGATTGAGGTGATAACAAATTTGCTGAAGAAATTAAAGAGGCTCTACCAAAAAAAGGATTGGAAATCGCGTTGGCACAAGTGTATTATATCTGAGGGCGATTACTTTGCAGAGACAACATAAATATTGATGCATAAATAAATATTTGTTTAAACATATAGCGGTTTCGGTATTGACGATCTTTTTAAGAACGTGTTCTTTTCTTGTAAACAATTTACGGTGTTGCAAAGTCAACTGAAAAAGCAACTCTCCCAACGACATATTAGAAAAAACTTTCAACACTAAAAAGAACTTATTGGATATATCGAGCTTTTGACCTTACTGGTCATCATCAGGATTAACAAATATTAATAGTTTAAATGAAATACTAAAACTAATACATGATTAAAAAAGAGTTTAAGTTCAAAACAACAATAAAAGAACTTAATGATAACACTGAGAAAAGAAAGTGAGCATACCATGCACAAGCGCTCCTAGCACTCAGTAGGTAAACTAACAATATCAGGTTTCTATGATGTAATTTTTTTGAGGGTTGAATGATTTGAAACTAGTCCTTTTGCCGACGTTTCGACATATACGAGTATTTATGTCATCTTTAGGGCTGCAACATGTTTGTTTTACAATTAGCACTACTATTTTGGTTATTTATTACATTTTACATGTACAGTAACAGAGAGGAATTGATTGATAAATCAGTTATTTCGACTATGGATTTTTTTTACATTGACATAAGGATATTGTTATTATTATTCTATTGCTTTTACAATTATTTCATAAGTATAGAGATCAATATTTGATTACCTTGGAAATCAAGATCCCAGCACTGGTGATAACGACCATCTCATTAATCTAACTATTCAACGAAGGGCTTAATAAGCCCTTATTTTCCTTAATAAGCAAAGCCTCTGATATATGCAATTGGAGGAGGTTATTACTGAAATAGTAATTAATAACCTTTTAATTAGGATTATTAATATTAATTAAGGTTAATTAATAATTAAGGTTATTAAGTTTTAATTAAGGATAATGAACTTTAATTAAGGTTAGTCATTCTGATAATGACTAGTTAGGTCGAAAGCTCGATGTATCCTGTAAAGTTCGTATCTTGTTAAGTTTCCTTAATATGTCGTTGGGAGAGTTACTCTTTCAGTTGCCTTTGCAATAACCGTAATTTCTGCCACTAGCATTTTTCTCGTTAAACGGATGTTATGTTCATTCCCCATATGTATCCTAGGTGCTCCTAGCTGATGTGTAAGATGCCTGGATAACCTCATTGTAGTCATTCAAATATACCTTGAAGGAAGGGGTTCACAGCGCCCTTGTGTGCAAACAACAGGTATATTAGATAACTACGTTGAAGCTCCGGAGTCTCACCTCTATTACAGTTTCTAATTAGAAGACTGTTTGTTTTTCCTATTCTTGTAGAAAATATGCAGCTGGAGCGTATCTTCTTCTTTTGCGGTCTTCACATGTCCAGCTTGAATCTTCTTATTCTTCTTCTCTGTACTGCGTGGACATGTACGCTCTATAATACAGAGGTACTCTCTCACCAGCCACAGGGGCACGTTGACCATCTTTGACGTACCATATGTTTAATTGTTTAATAATAATATAAAACGAGTTTCCAACATATAGCGTTAGTGTTCCTCTTCAAGCAGTAACTAAAAAATACAATGACATGAGAGAGTTATCTATGGTATAAAGTAAATGGTACAGCATAAAATAAGGAAAGAGAGATGTATGTACATACCCAAGGATGACCACAGACACTCATCCTTGGGTATCAATCATTTCTCTTTCCTTATTTTATCTGTAGTATCTGTAGTACTACAGTATCTACTAGTATCTGTAGAAATAGAATGGGTGGGATTTGTAGTCAATTGTACCACACTCATCCTTGGGTATCAAACATCTCTCTTTCCTTATTTTATGTTGTACCATTTGCTTTATAATTTAGATAACTCTCTGATGTCATTGTAAATCCGATCCTAAATTTAAATGTATTAAACGTGATACTGTTAGTTTACCTACTGAGCGCTAGGAGCGCTTGTGCATTGTATATTCACTTTCTTTTATCAGTGTTATCATTAAGCTATTTTTATTGTTGTTTTGAACTTAAAACTCTTTTTTATTCATGTATTAGTTTTAGTATTTCTTTTAAAATATTAATGTTTGTTAATTCTGATAATGACTAGTTAGGTCGAAAGCTCGATGTATCCTGTAAAGTTCGTACCTTGTTAAGTTTCCTTAATATGTCGTTGGAAGAGTTACTCTTTCAGTTGCCTTTGCAACATCGTAAAGTGTTCAAAAGAAAAGTTATTGTATTTTTTTAGTTAATACCTGAAGAAGAACACTAAGTCTTCGAAACGATTTGTTTATATTCTTAAATTACTATATGTGGAGATTATTTCATTAACTTTTTTTACTCTTCAATCAGTAAATACCACATAAAATGAAACTCGCTTGGTTAGTGAAACGTGTCAAGTGAATTTTTATCATTTTTCGATACGTACTCCTTATTGGAAACCTATTTGTAGAATAAATGTTTGTGTTAATAAATGAATAATTGATATTAAATTCAATATAACAAACATGATACATGCTCTACTTGACTACTACACGTTCAAAAATTTGGGAAAATAGTTGAAAGAAGACAAACACAAACTATATCTATAGCGGAGTACTGTAGTCATTTAGAATACTGCAGTTTCATTGGATGCAAGTAATTATCATGATTCCAGAGTGGTGTCATGGGTTTAGAACATTACTTGAAGATGACTGTGCAGCCTTGTCACTAATGTGTTAATTATCTTATTAATTAATGGATATTATATATTATTAATGAACCTTAGTTGAATATGGACTCTAAAGTTAGCTCTGCCACTAATGTCTTAATTATTTTATGGCTTAATAAATATAAGGTTTAAAGATAAACCTTTTAAAATGGAGGCCTTTCATTGATATCTTCATTATTTTATTGCTTAATAGGTGTATTGAAGTGGGGGCCAAGTTAGCTCAGTGGTTAACGCGCTCACCTCTGAACTGCTGGGTCTTAAGTTCGATACTCTTGCCATCGATGTATTCACGTGGGAGGTGAATAAATCTGAGTACATCATCCCTCGAAGAGGACGTTAAGCCGTCAGTCCCTTAGCCTGTACTTTGTCAGATACTCGTTAAAGATCCCCTACTCTAAATACACCTGATATGGGCAAAATTTAGGGCTCCCAGTGTAGAATCAATCATCATTGTGTGGTATCACAAAGAGCCCAGTGTTTGGCCTATGTGTGTCCTTTGTGGGACAGCCTGTTTTGGCTTATTGCCGCGTGCCTATGCCTTTCGGCTATACCACGAACCTTGTGGGACAGCCACTGCAACCTCCAGTGTTGCTTACTACTACTAGGTGTATTGAAAACAGAACCTCAGTTGAAGATGAACTCTGAATTAGAGCTCTGTTATCAGTATATTAATTCTTTATTAATTACTAGATGTATAACTGCATATAGCTAACTTGAAGATGAAAAGTAGTTGTTATTAATATGATGATAACACTGGCCAACAGAAAAAAAAAATTGACATGATGCATAAGCTGTTTTAACTGTTTTTACCTAATTTAAGGGCGCTGATTTCAGAAATATTGTCGCCTTTTCTTTGTCAGGTCTAGTTTTTCTGCTATGGCATACCCTCTCTGTAGGAAGGCGAGAGCTACAATAAAGAGATAAATCGAAGAAACGATATTTTTAAGGCACATAACTAATTTTCTTTAACAAATTTAAGACACATATTTCTTTATCACACCAAAATATTTGCAATACGTATTCAAATATTTAAGCCATACATTTGGATTTCACTGTATATTCCACTCAAACAGAGCAAAATACATTTGGTTTGTTTAATGAGAGGATGTAGCCATGCTTAATTTTTACTCCAAAAATCTGTAACAATAAGTAAAACCTTTAAGGTTTGTGATGTCATAATCATTTAACATAGATTACAGTAACAACCTGCAATTGTAATTATGACACTAGAATGTATTTAGAAATACGCCTAATTTGGTGGTAAAAAAAATTTGATGAAATAACAAATATCTCAATAACTCGACTTGATGAGAAAAAAGTTGTGTGATTTTCGGAATCAGCAATCTTAGGAAGGATAAAAATGTAAAAATGAGTAAGATAGTTCACTTACTTACTCTGTGTACAAAGAATTGTACTGTAAAGATATTTTTCAGTTCATCATTCAGTTCTTCACTAGTTTTAGATTACTTTTATTAAAAATCGCTGGATTTTTACATTTACTTGATACTTGAAAGAAATGTGCTGTGAGGCTGTCGCCTGCTGTGCCTCTCGGTATAGATTACTCAGTGACTGTTAACTGTGCTGCTCTGGTGTGATACCGTATTTCTATCTCTCGGCATATCACTATTAAAATGTTCCAGTATTTTTGTTATATTAACTAAATTTCCAATGTTTGCAAATTGCATGGATGTTAGTACTTTCTTGTTCTGAGCAATCATAAAAGTGCTGCGAAGAGGCACTAAGTGAGGCACGCAGTTCTCCTGCCTCATGGTAGGTTATTGCCTATGACTATAGGATTTAACTCTGACGGTGATGAAGTCAGTGCCTCATGGTAGGTTATTGTCTATGATTATAGGATTTAAATCTGACTGTGATGAAGTCAGTGCCTCATGGTAGGTTATTGTCTATGATTATAGGATTTAAATCTGACTGTGATGAAGTCAGTGCCTCATGGTAGGTTATTGTCTATGATTATAGGATTTAAATCTAACTGTGATGAAGTCTTTGCCTCATGGTAGGTTATTGCCTATGATTATAGGATTTAAATCTGACTGTGATGAAGTCAGTGCCTCATGGTAGGTTATTGCCTATGATTATAGGATTTAAATCTGACTGTGATGAAGTCAGTGCCTCATGGTAGGTTATTGCTATGACTATAGGATTTAAATCTAACTGTGATGAAGTCAGTGCGTCATGGTAGGTTATTGCCTATGACTATAGGATTTAAATCTGACTGTGATGAAGTCAGTGCCTGATGGTAGGTTATTGCCTATGATTATAGTATTTAAATCTGACTGTGATGAAGTCAGTGCCTGATTGTAGGTTATTGCCTATAACTATAGGATTTAAATCTGACTGTGATGAAGTCAGTGCCTGATGGTAGGTTATTGCCTATGATTATAGTATTTAAATCTGACTGTGATGAAGTCTTTGCCTCATGGTAGGTTATTGCCTATGATTATAGGATTTAAATCTGACTGTGATGAAGTCAGTGCCTCATGGTAGGTTATTGCCTATGACTATAGGATTTAAATCTAACTGTGATGAAGTCAGTACCTCATGGTAGGTTATTGCCTATGACTATAGGATTTAAATCTGACTGTGATGAAGTGTGCTTCATGGTAGGTTATTGCCTATGACTATAGGATTTAAATCTGACTGTGATGAAGTCAGTACCTCATGGTAGGTTATTGCCTATGACTATAGGATTTAAATCTAACTGTGATGAAGTCAGTGCCTCATGGTAGGTTATTGCCTATGACTATAGGATTTAAATCTGACTGTGATGAAGTCAGTGCTTCATGGTAGGTTATTGCCTATGACTATAGGATTTAAATCTGACTGTGATGAAGTGTGCTTCATGGTAGGTTATTGCCTATGACTATAGGATTTAAATCTGACTGTGATGAAGTCAGTGCTTCATGGTAGGTTATTGCCTATGACTATAGGATTTAAATCTGACTGTGATGAAGGCAGTACCTCACCTCACGTCACTGGTGTTTACCATTGTTTTGGATTGCTTACTGGATGAAATAACCAGTTGAATACATTTATTTTGTGCATAGCTGGATATTTGAAGTAGTTGATCCGTCTCTCTACAATCCCTCCCTGCTCTTTAATATAATTGTTTCATTTATTTTCAGTCATACAGAGATTTTCACGCTGATCTATTCCCACAAACCAATGGCTGCAGTAGTCCTCTTGTAGCTTCCCAATGGATCCAGGGAATTGATATTGCTTTATCAAAAATCAGTTTGGATCCTTCGCACAAACAAGTCATAAAGGTAACAAACTTACAGTTTCACTCCTTCAATCTGAATCTTTTACAAAAATCATTCAATTCTCTGTCTTTTGTTACAGTTAACATTACTTAATTATAGTTTACATCTTTGGTAAATGATTTACTTTTCCATTTCTTTTTAACAATACTAATTTTTTGAAGTTTAACACAAAGTGTTTAATATTTATTGTTTTTCTTTTAATATAATTTAGTTTTTTTTTATTTGAAATGAGTTTGTCTAACTGGTTTGTTGTTTATAATTCCTAACACCCTAAATATGATTTCTCATATTGCTAACTGTTTTTAAGGCTCCCATTTTATGCTTAAATCGAGCTTTTTTTTTGAAAGAATGAACAATTCTGCAGTGGTATACGAGAATACCACTACTATAGTACAACTATACTATACCACTACGTATAGTACGTAGTAGTGGTAGAATACCACTACGTAGAAATACAACGTATACTACTAAACTATAATTAAACCCACACTGGAAAAGAATAAATTACCAAAAAACCATAAAATTATACAAGTAACGATGAGCAATAATCAAAAATCGGAACATATATTGAAATATATTAGGCCCTATAATTTCTGTACTAGTAGAAACCGAAACAGGTCTGGAAACAGGAAAGTTTGGAAATTGGTAACACTGGGAAGTGATAACCTAATAGTGGGTAGTGTAGGAATTTGAGAAAGGAGGATAGCTAGGCTATTCTATACCTCACCTTGTATTAAATCACAATCATCAAATACAGCTGGATAATTAGTTTATGTTTATTATACATTAACATACGTAATAATAATATTGTTTATGGATAATAAAAGTATAGTTTGCTTAAGATAACGAAATTGGAGTAGCCGTAGGCAACTCGGTCTCAATCTGCCCTCATTGTGAATTACCAATACCCGGGTTATAGTCATGCTATGTGGAGGGGAAAAAAAAAGTACGGATACTTGAAAATACGGTTATTTGAAGTAGGAAAACTCGATGGTCGAGTGTTCTTTAAAAATATTCAAGTTTTGACTCCTGAGATTTTACTAAGGCTTTAACTAAAGAAATTCGACAAATGATTTCTGTTTGAATTTAATAATTGTCTTATTTTGAATTATACTGCCTTTCAAAATCCAAAAATCGTGTAAATTTTATATTGTAATATTCCTAAAAGCCAATAGTAAATATGAAATTTTAAATTTTTTGAATGGTTAGAACATGAGAAAAATAAGTACTCGTTTTGAATAAAATACGATAAAATCCGGTCTGTTTTACTATTCAATATTGCAAAAAAAAAAAAAAACCAGTGGATTCAGAGGGCTTTGAAAAGAGTAAATTTACAGTGAAGCCTTCGTAAACTTGTACCTTTGTTGTATTTACGGAATCACAGAAGGTTCATTGTTTCTGTATTTCTAGACATTCTTTATAAGGGCTACTTAATTTTAGTTCTTCAAAACAGAAAAGGTGATAGTCTGTAATTTATACAATGTATATAAGATAGTTATTAAACTAAATATACTTTAATGCAGATAAGAATAATTACTGACGAAGGGATATTATTCATAAGTGACATAATTACTAACGGTTTTTTCTTTTGGCTTTTTATCAACCTGTAATCTTTTTTTTTTTTTTGCTTAACAACTGTCACAGTTGCAAGTGATTTAAATTATAACTATCTCAAAGGTTAATCATTCATTTTAATGAGGTTTATCTTTTCTTACAGTTATCGCATTATCATGTGCAAGTCATTTCTAATTTTATAATGGTTAGAACTTGTTGCGTAAATAGATTAATGAATTTGTCAGAGAAGCAACAGTGAAAAAATTGAGTTGTGACTCTAACAATTTTATTAACTCTGAAGTGTTTATTTATTGTGTTTCCCTTAATATGTCTGTGCAATCATGCTGTTAATCCAAAACTAACAGCAAAATAGTTTGTTTTAAAATTAATTACACTGGCCAGCAACAGAAAAATTTTGTTATGATGTCTGAGATGTTTTAACTGTTTTTAACTAATTTAAGGGCACTGACTCCAGAAATGCTGTCGTTTTTTCCCTAACAGGTCAAGTTTTTCTGCTATGGTATACCTCTCTATGTAGGAAGGCGATAACTGCAGTAAAGACAGGCAAATTGAAGAAACAATATTTTTCTTTAACTTTAAGACACATAGACATTAATCGCACCAAAATATTTGCAATAAGCATTCAATACATTTGGATTTCAACGTATATTTCCCCTCGAATATAGCAAAACACATTTGGCTTGTTTAAGGAGAGGATATAGCCATGCTTAATTTTTACTCCAAAAATCTGCAACGCGAGTAAAACCTTTAAGGTTTTTAATGTCATAATCATTTAACATATATCACAATAACAAACTGCAATTGTAATTGTAGGGTAAAAAGCTAATGAAATGGTCTCAACATATAAAAAGCTTCCAAATTCATTAGCTTTTTACCGTTAAAATGAGTAAATACCACATAATAACTGATTGCACTATGTTAGAACTGCAATTGTAATTATGACGCTAGAATGTATTTAGGAATACGCCTAATTTGATGGTAAAAAAAGGTATGAAATAACAAATATCTCAATAACTTGACCTGACGACTGAGGAAAAGTTAGTATGATTTTCGGAATCAGCACCCCTAAATTAATCTAAATCAGCTTAGATACCTTGGGCATCAAGAAATGTGTTGACCTGTGTTATTTATCTGTTTTTATTTGGCAAATATACTCAATTAATTACTGTTAATTAATGTTCATTTTTAAATTACAAAAATGTAATTGTTCTTGCTGTGAAATTTTCTCAGCAAGTGCATCGAGGCTCTGTAGCTGATATGAGGAAATCACTGCTTGAGAAGGCTTCAGTTGTTAAACCAGTGGATCAAGTCAAACCATATAGAAATAATAAAAATTCAGTTCGAGCTGTTTTTGAAAATAACGATACAAATGATTCAAAAAGTGGAAGATATATTGAAGAAGCAATGGAAAACGGCATTCCTAAACCACTACCAAGGAGAAGTAGCAACAGTGTTGTTGAAGTGGTTTCAGAAGAAACTAAATCATTGAATCCACCTGTGGCCAAGCCAAGAATCAATGCTTCTGCATCTCAACCGCAAATATCCATCTCGCAGTTGTCCCAGTATAAGGTTAGGCGTTTCTGCCTGTTCACCGACTTCGTCAACTTTGTCCCGTTTGCACTTGCACTTGTAGCTAGCTCCAGCCTATTTGTTTTTTTTTTTTGTTTTCTATGTGCACTTTAATTAAACACTCTTGAACATTGCTTATTACTTTCCTTCTTAAATAGAATTACCTTTTCTTTTATTTTTTGCATGTGAAAGTTACAAATTCTTTTTTAATTATTTTCTGTGTTTTTTGTATGTTATATATATATAGATATAATAGGTGTGTTCTCTAATCGGGGTTCGGTCAATTTTCCAGGATAAAAAATCAAACTCTCGTTGCCAACGTTTCGGTTTTATTTAAAACCTTTTTCATAGGCCTACACCTATTGTAGGCCTATGAAAAAGGTTTTAAATAAAACCGAAACGTTGGCAACGAGAGTTTGATTTTTTATCCTGGAAAATTGACCGAACCCCGATTAGAGAACACACCTATTCTATCAAACGGTCGATATATTAATGAATCTGTTATATATATATATATATATATATATATATATATATATATATATATATATTCATGTACAACAGTTCAAAATTGAACTCACAGTTTAATTATATATATATTATAAATAAATATATATATAAAGAAAGTGTTTCTTTACTTTGTGTGCTACCTATCTTCAATTTTGAACTGTTATTTATATATATATTATATTATATATAAATACAGAGTGTCCATAAAGTCCGTGTGCACTTTAAAAAATTTATAACTTTATTCGTATTTACGATAGAAATAATCTGTAAAATGGATTTGAAAGAAGTAAATCTATATTTTTTTAAGCTTTTATTGAAATTTTATTTAAGTTTCCACATGCCCTCCATCATTAGCAATACAAAGGGTAATACGATTTTGCAGTTCACGAAAAACATTTGCCAATTGATTTATAGTAATGCCTGAAATCACATTAGTTATTCTAGCTTTCAAATCTTCTAATGAACTAGGTTTGGTTGCATACACAATTGTTGTCACATGTCCCCATAAAAAAAAAATCTAATGGAGTCAAATCTGGCGAACGTGGAGGCCAATGAAATGGTCCACCCCTTCCGATCCATCTGTTAGGAAATTCCTGATTTAGAAAATATTTTTTACTTATCTAAAAATTGTTACGAATTTTGTGGTGAAAAATTATTCAATAACTATACTTAAAACTAGATACATGAAACTTTATAACATTTTTTACAGATTATTTCTATCGCAAATATAAATAAAGTTATAAATTTTTTAAAGTGCACACGGACTTTATGGACACCCTGTATTGATAAAAATGTCGACCGTGGAATAGAAACAAAACTAAAGTTTATCGGGACTCGGTCAGTTCTTCACGTTCAAATTAAACTCTCATTGACAACGTTTCGGTCTTTATTTAAAACCTTAAATACTGAACTGAAGTTCAGTGTCACGTGTTCATTCAGACTACAGTTGTTGTTAAAATCCATACTATTTTTCTTTTTAAAATATTTGTAATGTAATGCTTAGTTTTTTCTGTTTCAAAATTTATACTTCTGCCTATGAAAAAGGTTTGAAATAAAAACCTAAATGTTGGAATTGAGAGTTTAATTTGAACCTGAAGAACTGACCGAGTCCCGATAAACTTTAGTTTTGTTTCTATTCCACGGTCGATACTTTTATTAATAAATATATATATATATATACATATATATAATATTTTGAAAAATATAGGTAATTTTGTTTTTATATTGAAACATTTGCAAGAATTATGCATAATTTAATCACAATATTTTTGTTTTAATAGGTTGACTTAATTTAACAATAAAATATTATACGTTAATCAAGTAAAATATCTTTTTTGAAAAACGAATGTCAATTGAGATGAGTTTTGCTTTTATGATGTTAACACTTTTTTCTTTTAGATATAATCGTTTTTTTTTCAAAATAGATTTTTTTTTTAAATTAAAAGTAGTTTTTCAGAAGCATTATTTTGTGTGTCCTAGATTTCTTTACTGTGGTTGTGCCTTATACTAAGATGTATTAGAGGTGTTAAAATTGATAGAAAGGAATATATTTTATTACATTTAGTTGTTTTTTTAATATAAGTGAATAATGATATAGATATTTTTCCTTTTTTCTATTTGTTTGTTTCGAAAATGAGTTCTTTATTATGTAATAATGAAGAAGAGTAATACACAGAGAGTAAAGAAACACATTTACAAACTCAAATTTTCGGGCAATCCGTCTTCAGGAGAAGAGAAAGGGACAACCAAGCACGTTGTAGACGCAACGGCAAATCACATGGGTTACTGACTTGCCGTTCCGTCTACAACATGCTTGGTCTCCCTTTCTCATTTCCCCTTAAAACGGATTGCCAACAAATTTGAGTTTGTAAACGTGTTTCTTTACTCTGTATGTTACTCTTCTTCGATTTTGAACTCTTATTGTGATCAGTTTGGATCGTTTTCCAATTTTATAGTGAATTAATATTTAAAAATTCATTTAAATTAAACTTTAATATTTAATAATGATAGAGCTTCTCGACCACTGATTTTTCAAGTTCACAGAAGGGGTTCTTGAAGATTTTGGTAATAAAATCCGTCATAAAAAAATTTTTGGTCATAAAAATTGTGACATATAATCAGGAGTTGAATTTTTATGACCAAAATTCTCAAGAACCACTTCTGTGAACTTTAATATTTAATATTGTGAGTCTTTATTATTCAATTTTTAATAATACAATATAAGTATTGCTTTTGACTTTTGTTATGTGTAAAGACTGACAGGATTTTTTTTTCTTTTCCAGCCAAGGCTAGGCCCTAAGCCATTCTCAGCGCCTAAATTTGAATCTGTTAGTGATGTACTTGATTCAAACAGAAGAGAAGTAGTAGAGGAGAAAGGTAAAGTCACTCCAGAAGAGAAGAATGAGGAGATTAAAAAGAGCCCTTCTCCAGTGAACAACGGAGCTGTGCCGGATGTATTGCCTCTTAATGGGACACATCAAGAGGTAAATCACGTAGAGTTGCTAATGGGATTGGTAGAAAGGTCTTTTTATAAGCCGCAGATTATTCCATATTTTTTATAAATACAGGCATACTTCACACAATATCGTTAATTGGGACCAGAAGAAGAGACTTAGGTCGAAAAACGACTTAAGTCGAATCAGCTGGTCTCTAGGCTAAACCGAAATAACCTTTCCTACTTCTGTACAATACTTAATCCATTAATGCAATTTTCAATAATAGAAGAGTAATAAGAACCTGTTGTAGGCTTACAAACAAATAAGTTTTACTTTTAATTTTGCATGATACGGAAAAAAAAAGGTTATGAATGTCTTACAATTTGATGTTGGCAGTACATCGCGAATTCTTTGTTTATGAATGTGACTTGCTATGGCATAAAATAAAATCCTCCTTTGAGGTTAAACATAAATACAGAAATAATTATTTTTGCAATAATAAAGCTTAAAAAAAAGGCATTTTATATTTACCATGATGAAAAATTACGCTTCTCAAATTTCTTAGATAATTCTGAAATGTGAATTAATTGTATAGCCAGCAAAATTTCGTCATGAATAAATATTGATTCTCCTGCATCTACTCCGTATTGTGATAAAATACTCTTGCATATATTTGTAATTCCTGATTATAATGGTTTTCTAGAGATATAGTGATTCCAATATTTGTAGCATACATTTGTAAAGTTGAATATCTGTCGTAAACTTTTTTTTTATTTTTCCGTGTATTTTTTTTTTAAAAAAACCGACGTATAATTGATATTGGCTTGAAACGACGTAGGCCGTGGAATATCTGTACATGTTCATTTCGAGGGTTGAATGTTGTCTAGTTGTAGCCTACTTAATATGGTAATGAATATTTATTAGTGGTTTGAATCTTGGAATTTATGCCAAATTGTTCATGTGGGTGATTAAGATATTGAAGGATTTTGTGTATAACGATTGTTTTTCTTTTTGATTGCAGATAGAGGAGGACGGCGGAGGTGATTTCGACAGAGGAGGTACTAGAGCTAGTATAGCCGAGAGGCGGAAAATGTATGAAGCCAGGTGAATACCAAATCCAACTAGCTTCTATATGTAATAATAGGCAGGCTGTCATTTGTTTAAACATTATTTTTATGATTTCATTTTTAACTCTTTCCATAATATTCTTCAAACTTAACTTTCACTATAAAAACGAAAAGACGACGATAACTGGATATAATACGAGTTCAAAATCGAACAAGAGTAACACAGAGAGTAAAGAAATACAAACTCAAAATTTTCGGGTAATCCGTTTTGAGAGGAAGAGAAAAAGGGAGACCAATCACGTTGCCTATAATAATCTTTAAATTTAACTTAAACTATGAAATCGGAAAGACGATCCCAACTGGACACAATACGAGTTCAAAATCAAAGAAGAGTAACACATAGAGTAAAGAAACACATTTGCAAACTCAAATTTCGGGCAAAACGTGTTCAGGAGAAAAGAGAAAGGGAGACCAAACATGTTTGAGGAGAAAGTAACTTCCTTTTTCCTTCTTCGGATCCTCAGGTGCACTTGTGGGAAGTTGGCTCCTACTAGTTAGCGCTTTTGGTCCCTCTACGATTCCGGAGGGTAGTCTGGACTTCCTTCTCCTTATAGGAGAAAATCCCCGAAGCTCTATCGGTGGTATTTTGTCTGCTCCGACAGAGCACCGCATACCGAAGTAGTGCTATTTACTCTAGGGGGTCACTTGGTAGCCTTGAGGCTCCGTTCATAATACAGTAACCCCTGTATCATCCTTTGACACGGATCGCATAATACCTTAGATTGGGGCTGGGGTAAAAGGAGGGGATTTGGGGATTAGGAAGGATTTGAAACGAAGGTGGTCAGGTCCAGTTCCTGATCACCTTCTCCTTCTCTTTCGTTTGTCCCTGCATATAGCAGTTTAACAGGGTAGCCTCGTGAAGGCCAAAAGTAGGAATTGTGTGTTAGAGGCTTTAGTGGCGCTTAATCACTCCATTACCACCCCAGGCCTTACGTAAGTCAGTATCCGTTTTTAAGTCCACCTACTAATTGTTGGACCTTATCCAATGGTAAAGATTGAGGATCTAGCTCTCTCTTGTTTTGCAGGCAACGTAGTAAGAAAATACTGCTTTTCACATTACGACTCCTTAGAGAGTCCACCGTTCCTTGTTTACGAACTACAGGCAGTGTAAGTCCAATAGGTCAGTCGGAAACCCGAAGGAATTCCGCATGGGCTTTACCGCCTTCCGTGTTACTGACAGTATTTTAACAGTTCTCGGGTAGAATTCTGTACTTAGATCATACTGAGTCTGTTTTCTCTGCAAGTAAGGTCAGTGGCTAAAAAACTTCCGATTGTTAGCCAGTTTACGCAATCAGCGTTAAACCTTTGCAGACTCTCGACGCGAGGACACCGATGGATAGGCACATGGGAATCAGGGGTTCTACCACCCGCACAGAAGAAGAACCCATCTGAGCCCATGAAGTAGAAGCATGTTGAATATTACTATTTCAGTTAGATCTCCGAAGTTAAGCAACATTTGTAGTGATCAGCCCTTGGATAGGTGACACTAAGTACCGTTGGCGTCTCACAGTTTTTGACTTCAAAACTGAAACACACTTCCTGCCTTTCAACTGCTTAAAACGTTTTGAGCCCCTATTGGCTTATAAGAAAGAAAAAATTGAAATCCTTAGTATTCTTTTTAGACTTTCATGTTATTGATTCTTTGATATAATTCAAAACTTGTATAACAGTTTAAAATAATGTTTTAGATCTCAATCGGTGCAAGAACCTACTCATGTGTCCCCAGTGCCGTTGAGAAGGAGAGACTCTCTTAAGGTTAGTTTTTTTTTTATTAATATTGCTTATAAAATCCAATAAAAGTAATTTATAATTATTCTATTAGTTTATTAACGGATTTTTTTTTCAAATTAGAATTTGAAAGGTGTAAAAGAAGAAGAGGTACCAGTCAAGGGTTTACAGACCAAGTCTAGCCCTCCAACCCCAGCTGCACCCAAACGAACCTCCACCGTCTTTGGTAAGTATTAAGCAAGAAATCTACCATTATTTAAATTTACTAAAAGCAACTGGGGAGTCATTATCTTCAAGAATGGGAAATTGTCGCGTCAGTGGCGTTGCCCGGGGGGGGAATCATTTTGATGGGCTAAAAATAGAAAATAGGAAAAATTAAAATAAAAAAAGTAACAAAAATCTTAAATTGTATACCAAATGAGTTTTTAAGGTGGCGCTTAAAATTTTTTTTAATGTTTTATTTGTGTAATACTGTTTTAAACGGATCTTCAACTGTAATATTTGCAAATCTTTATAAATAAAATAATGATTTTGTCTGTACATTGCTTAGAACTGACTCATTTCAAGTTTTCTTTACGTTTCATACATTGGAGAAACTGAATCCACCCTTAGAAAAATTTCTGTCGGTTTGTCGGTTTGTCCGCAAAACTTTGTCACAGGTAAACTCAGCTACCATAAGACATATAAAGCTGAAACTTTTACAGTAGATTTGTGTAGGTCTAACTTAAAATATAGGCTATGAATTGATTGGAAATTCAACGTAGAAGTGAAGTTATGGACGTTTAACGCAAAAATGTTTGTCACAAGTAAACTCAGCCACCATAAGACATAGCGAGCTGAAACATTGACACTGGATTTGTGTGTGCCTAACTTAAAATATGGGCTTTAAATAGATTATTAATTCAGTACAGAAGCGAAGTTATGGGGCTTTTAGCTGTATTTTCCTAACTTCACAGACAAGTTTGTTTTGAAAATACACAGGTGTGGCAAGTAGGTATTGTTAGTTGATTTTAATTTCAATTGAGCACATGAATATATTGCGTATTTGACATCATTGAAATGGTGTTTCACAGAGTTAAGGATGTACTATCTATTGAGAATAAATGTTTTGTAAACGAGCAATTCTCAGCCCTTAATATGAACAGGCATGAGAAATCAACAAACAAGTTCTTACGCTATATGAAGCCGAGGAAAGAACTTACAAGTCAGTAAAGAGATTGGATTAGTGATGAAGAAGCAGTTCATTATCTAATTGAATTTCTTGACTCTGAATTTATTTCTCCTGGACTGCCTGCTCATGAGTAAAAACTTAAAGTAGGAGCACCAATGATGCTGCAATTTATAGCAGTAACAAATTTCATGTTACGAAACATGAGTGACCCAAAAACTGTGCAACGGGACACGACTCTGAGTTCGTGCTCTACACAGATATGCCATAGAGGCGGACATAATGACTGGATGTGGTATTGGGGAGTCTTCCGAACCACTGTCTGTTTCCATTCAAATGATTGCAAGGTCCCCTCAGAGTCTATTTCGCAATGACGTTAACTAAGTCGCAAAGGGAGACTTTATCTAACGCAGGAATTCAAGTTAGCGAAACCAAGTTTTTCTCACATGGTCAACTGTAGTTTACTTGCTCAATAGTCAGAGGTTTCAACTGACTGTTCTTCCATGAACCTGAAGGACAGACAGCTAATGTAGTGTATACAGAGGCATTTGTTTAACACTGTACTAATAATGGTGTTTTCTACTATTCTATAATTTCTAATTATAGTATTAGTATAATACTATAATTGATATGTTGGAATACCAAGTATAATAGAATTTTTGATTCCGTCAAAGACGGGTACATTTGCTAGTTAAAAATAAATTTATTTTAAATTTTTTTAGAAAACTAGTTTTTTTAATGATGCTGAAAATTGATTAAATTAACAATTTTTTTATGATTTGAATTATACGATTTTGTTTTGAAAAATATTTGGTTTTCTTGGAAAGATGACTGTATATGTATTCGATCGAGTACTGTCATAAGAAAAAAGTCTGGGACGTATAACAGCAGTCTAAAATTAGATCTTGGTTTCTAATTTCATGAAAATAAATATTTTCAGTACGTTCTGTTAACTGATAATCGACGGCCAGCGGGGAATTGGGGGGGGGGGGGGGGGGGTGCCAATTTTACCACCCCGGCGGGTGGCAAAAATAGTTGCTTCGCCAGTGGATCGAATTTGATCGATAATTAGCAATAATGGATGTGTTGTTATGATTAAAGAGGAAAAGAAACACAAAGTCTTCCTATACAAACAGTATTTAATCACACAACGCCTTTCGAACACTTAGCGTTCATCCTCAGGTTATATGTGCCTCAGAAAGGAGATGCTAACTAATTCTTACTGAGGCAGATGTAACCTGATGATGAACACTAAGTGCTCGAAACCCGTTGTGTGATTAAATCCTGTTTGTATGAGAAGACTTAGTATTCCTTTCCTCTCTAACCAGGCGTAAATTCTATACAATAACTGTTTACATAGCTCGTGATTTTAAAAAGACTTAGTACTCTTTTCCTCTCTAATCAGGAGTAAATTCTATACAATAACTGCTTGCACAGCTCGTGATTTTGTTATATAGAGTTGTAAATTCGAAAAAACTAATAAACACATATTCATAAATTACATAAAATGAATAAGTTAGATTTTTAGATTGAATCAGTTACATATTTTTCATCAAAATATATTTTTAAGGCAAAAATACAATGAATGGAAGTATAGGTTTCAGGTATAATGAGTAGATGACACATACGCATATGCACACACACCCTGCTTTATCTGTACAGAGATATATAAATGCCGTTTGAGGTTGTGGTTTGGTCTAAACGTGTTGGTTTCCTTGCAGGTCGGGTTAGCAAGTATCGTCATTTGAAGGGCACTCCTGCTCACAAGTCCCTGCACATTGAGAATGTGAGGAACGTAAGCAGACAAATTTCTGGTGAATGTGATGGATTTCATGGTAAGTCTTATTTGTTTATGAACTTTATTTCTCTATGTTGCTGTGAACTTTACTTCTCTATGTTCCTGTGTGAACTTTACTTCTCTATGTTGATATGAGAACTTTACTTCTCCATATTGATGTGTGAACTTTACTTCTCTATGTTGATCTATGAACTTTACTTCTCTTTGTTGATGTGAACTTTACTTCTCTATATTGATGTGTCAACTTTACTTCTCTTTGTTGATGTGAACTTTACTTCTCTATATTGATGTGTGAACTTTACTTCTCTATGTTGATCTATGAACTTTACTTCTCTATGTTGATCTATGAACTTTACTTCTCTATATTGATGTGTGAACTTTACTTCTCTATGTTGATGTATAAACTTTACTTCTCTATGTTGATGTATGAACTTTACTTCTCTATGTTGATCTATAATCTTTACTTCTCTATGTTGGTGTATGAACTTTACTTCTCTATGTTGATGTATGAACTTTACTTCTCTATGTTGATCTATAATCTTTACTTCTCTATGTTGATGTATGAACTTTACTTCTCTATGTTGATGTATGAACTTCTTTATGTTGATGATATTTTAGCATATTGAAGACGAATTCATTTTCAAAAGTGGCAAAGAACTAAATATATCTTTAGTTTGCTTAAACCTGTTAAATCAAAAATCAAAAAACGCTATCAAAATGAGATTTGCGAGAAAAATGTGTTTCGAACACGTAGTGTTCTTCTTCAGGTGTAAAACCAAGGATGAGTGTCTCTGGTAAAGCTCAGAATTCAGTGGTACAACTGTGGTGAGTTGTTCCACTCACCCTTGGTTTTACGCCTGAAGAAGAACACTGCGTGCTTGAACTGCGTTGTTTATATTATTATAATAACTGATTGCATTACACTAGGATTTATTTTATTGTATGAAATTAACTAGGATTTACCTTTTGTTGTTGTGCTGTCTGTGCTTTACTTATGTATAGTGGGGCCAGGCTAACTCAGTGGTTATGTGCTCGCCTCTGAACTGACAGGACCGGGGTTCGATCCTCACCTGGCCCTCGATTTATTCAATCGAATACTAGTGCGGGAGGTGAATAAATCTGAGCACTTTGTCCCTCCGAGAAGGACGTTAAACCGTCGGTCCCGAGCCTGTGCGATGTCAGGTACTCGTTAAAGATCCCTACTCTAAATACACTTGAGTAAGGCAAAATTTAGGACTCCCACTGTAGAATCAATGTTCATTAAGTGGTATCACAAAGGGTCAATGCTCGACCTACGTGTGTTCCGTTGTGGGACTACCACTGCAACCTTACCTATGTAGGCGAGAGAAGGAAACAGTATACAATTTTGCAGTAAAATAGTAATTAATTGTAAAGGAAGATGAATTGATGAAGTGTATGTTCGATTAAAGAAACACGTAGTGATCTAAATAAGAATTTCACAATAAACATGTGAAATAACAAATCATGTTCAAACCACAATAAGAAATGAGAGAAAAAGACTAAGATCTTTCAACCGTAACAAGCGGTCTTCGTCACAGTCAAATCCCAACTGATAACAAGATTTCACGATAAACACGTGAAATTACAATCGGTATTCAAACCACAATAAGAAATGAAGAAAAAAAAAGACTAACATCTTTTAACTATTACAACCGATCTTCTTCAGACTCAAAAGGATTCAGTTGGAATTTGACGAAGACCGTTTGTTTCAGTTGAAAGATCTTTTTTTTTTCTTCGTCTTCATCAGAAAAAGACGGAGTCTTTTTTTTTTCATTTCTTATTGTGGTTTGAACATAGTGCTCTAAATAAGTCCACTTCCATAAAGCCTCTTTTATGTTGCTAGTTATCTTTTAGTATTAATTTTGAAGACCGCCATCATCTGAATAATTCAGTTGCAAATATAATAATAATAATAGCGAACAAGGTCAATGTTATTTGTACTTATTTTATTTCTTTGATTTGTGTTATAGGTAACAAAGAGAGACTGGCAATGCCTCTTGGAGGCGCTGGTGGGAAGATTGCCATTTTTGAGTTGAGTCACGTTGGAAAGTTACCTGATGGAGTCTTACCTACACTGGTGAATGGTTCAAATGTCATGGACTTCAGTTGGGATCCATTTAACAATTCAAGGATTGCAGTTGGTAAGGGGAATAGTATTTTTTTTTTATTTTTATAATGTTTTAAGTAATGGATCATGGATTTTGATTTAAAAGAACTTCAGTAGTAGCGGATTTGTTATGAAGGATTTTGAAAATATTTTATATGAGCTTCGTGGTATTCACCACAAAGAATAATTAAGATTTCACAACAAACACATGAAATAGAAATCAACTCCCAAACCACAATAAGAAATCAGAAAAAAGACTAAGGTCTTTCAACCGTAACAACAGTATACAATTTTGCAGTAAAATAGTAATTAATTGTAAGGAAGATTAATTTATGAAGTGAATGTTCGGATTAAAGAAACGCATAGTGTTCTAAATAAGAATTTCACAATAAACATGTGAAATAACAAATCATGTTCAAACCACAATAAGAAATTACGGTCTTCGTCAGAGTCAGTAGATTTGACCTTTTTTCTCATTTCTTATTGTGGTTTAGACATTACTTTTTATTTTACGTGTTTTTTGTGAAACTTGTTGTATAGATCGATGTAAATAAATACTTGTTAATTAGTATTCCCCATTACCCATTTTTGTTTATAGTCTGCATAGAATCACTCTTAATTTTTTTTTGGATAATTCTCTGATTACACTTGTTAATAGACCTAACCCAACTGTATACTCGTATACAGAGCCGCTGATTAACGTAAAGTACTGTATTCGTTGTATAACTATGTTATTAATTTGCAACTGAATGTGATGTTGTTGTAATGTTCAGGTTGCGATGATGGTACTCTCAGATTATGGGTTATTCCCGATGGAGGTCTTCAAGATCCAACAAACACACCTGCTTCAATTCTACAGGCACACACGGAGAAGATTTATTGCCTGAAATGGCACCCAGTTGCTTCTGATATACTGGCTACTACTTCATACGATCTCACAACTAAAATATGGGATCTTGCCACAGGGCGATCGGCCTATGTCATTACCCAAGATGACCAGGTATTGGCTGCTTTTCTCAATCTTCTGTTTATGTAGACACTTTTTATATGTACGTAATGTGAAAGTATTTCGAGAAAGGAGGACAAATAAGCTATTGTTAGTTTTTATTAAAACTAGACAATTGATTAATAGTCCTTTCACTCATTTCCAATAAAGACACTCACTGTACACTGACAAGTGAAGACAAGTCAACTAACTGTTCAATCACAGGTCAACCAACCAACCAGACCTTAGAGCGAACATTCAAATTTACATGTACATTATATTAAGGCGTAAACTATATGAATATAATGTATTCAATATTTATGTAGTCAAATGCTTTTTTCTATAGTGTCACTTCTTCTACTCTTTATGTATTTGGAGGATTGTATGGTATACTGTTATCTTTTCTGTTTGACATATATAACAAGATTTCAAACTTCTTTAATAGATTTCACACTTTTTTGAGATGGCTTCTCAATCGTTTTTGTTGAAAGATAGCACACTCATTTCTGAATTTTCTTACTGTGGTTTAGGCGTTGATTTTTATTTCACTTGCTTACTGAGTAATCATATATATATATATGTATATATATATATATTATATATATATATATATAACACTTCTACTCAGTAAAACTTCCAACCCTAGTTTCCTTAAATCTCTCAGTCCCCCTGACAACCTTAAGCCTCTCGAAAGAAGGGCTATCAAGACCTTGTCCAACAATCCCGACCTTCTTATTATGCCTGCCGACAAAGGATCAACAGTGGTTCTCATTGACTGTTCCGTCTACCGCGGAGAGGTTATGAGACAACTCCTTGATCAAACCTTTTACCTTTCTCTTCCTTCTGATCCCACCCATAACTTCCGTTTAGAACTGGTTAATTTACTTAAGAATCACTCCGTCCGCGAGGGACTCTCGAAAAAAGATGTCTCCCTACTTATTCCCAACTCACCTCCTTGCCCCGTCTTTTACCTCCTCCCTAAGATCCATAAAGATTTCAAAATGCCCTATAATCCTCCTCCAGGCCGACCAATAGTCTCCAGTTGTGGCAGTGTCACCGAGCGCATCTCTGCTTTCGTTGATGCTATTCTCCAACCTCTTGTGTCCAGTCAGCATCTTTTTGTAAGGACACTTTTCATTTCTTACAGAAAGTTAAAAATCTTTCCCTTCCTTCTACCCCTGATCATGCCCCTCTACTGGTTACAATGGATGTAAAATCCTTATACACAGTTATTGATCACGATGAGGGTTTAAACGCCTTACGTTTCTTCCTTAATCTCAGACCCCATCCATCATCCCCTTCCACTGATTTTATCCTACAGCTTTTCCGAGTTTGTCCTCAAACACAATGCCTTCGTGTTTGATGATACATACTATCTCCAAGTCAGAGGTACAGCAATGGGAACTAGTATGACCCCATCTTTCGCATGTCTGTTCATGGCAAAGCTAGAACAGGCCTTTCTCAATACCTGCTCTCTCTTGCCCCTTCTCTATACCCGTTACATAGATGACATCTTTTTTATATGGCCCCACGGGGAAGCCAATTTGACCTTTTTTATCAACTCATTTGAACATTTTTCCCCCTCCATCTCATTCACTCACTCCGTTTCTGATAAAGCTATAATCTTTTTAGATGTTAATATCACCATAGACAAAGGTAGTTTGGTCACCTCCATATACACAAAGCCAACCAATCCCCAACAATATCTCCATTTCAGCAGTTGTCACCCGCCACATATTATGAAGTCTATTCCACGTTCCCTTTCACATCGTATCCATAGAATTTGTAGCAATATTCAGGACAAACGACACCAGATTAGTCAACTGAAAAATAAATTTCTTGAACGTGGCTACCCCCAACATCTTCTTGACAAGCGTATCATCCCGGCTGGAATCATTCATACACCTCGAAATAATTGCATTTCCGATAATAATAGCCCCTTCCTCACCACCACATACTTTCCCACAATTAATAAGTTACGCTTAGTCATCAAGGAACTCTTCCCTCTCCTGTCATCCTCTCCGACCACTTCCAATATTTTCACCAAATCACCCCGGATTTCCTTTAGACGACCCCCCACTCTGGGCAATATCTTCTCCCATAGAAGTTTTAAACACTCCAGGCCTGCACCTGACACTTTTGGCACAAAGCAATGTGGCAGAAGGAAATGCCTCACCTGTCCCATCATCAATCCTGACAGCCATTTCATTTCGACAGTGAACAACCATTCATACCCTCTCTCCTTTGCTAGTTCTTGCACTTCCAGCAATTGTGTTTATCGTCTGGACTGCACACAATGTGACTCATTCTACGTGGGCTGACTTCCACGTCACTTAGCCTCCGTATGAATGGTCACAGGTCATCCGTTGGTCAACGCAAGCAGCTGCCTGTTGCCACCCACGCCAATCTCCATAACCTTCCCTTCAACGATTGCTTCAGGGTTAAAATATTAAGAAAACTCTCAAATGATGACACCCAGACCACTCTAAGGGCTTCTGAGGAAGCCTTCATTTGGTTATTGGGTGCAAGAAATTCCCCTGGTCTAAATTTAATCAGATGATTTTTATTTTATTTTTATCTTTATTTATTTATTCATTTATTTATTTATTTATATTTTTTTTCTCGTTTAATTTTAGTTAGTTTTATGTTTTTTTCCTTTCCTTTCTCTTTTTTACTTTTCTCCTCCCTTTTACTTAAATATCACTTTTATAATTTTTTTTTAACTCACAGCCTACACTGGTTCACGTTGGTAAGATGGCTGCACTGCGTGTCATTGTATCGCGCCAGTTTACATCGGCCAGTGGACGCATTTACGTCTCCGTTCCTTCATTCTTTCTCCTTTTATTTTATTTTCTTTCTTTCTACTCTCCTGAAGACGGCAAGACGCCGAAATAATCGAGATTCGTGAGTGTTCGTCCTTTTTCTTGTGTTCTCTAGCTGTAACTTTAATTATATATATATATATATATATATATATATATATATATCTCAACTTTAACATTGGTCAATTTTATAGGTTCAAAAATCAAGCTTTCGTTGCCGACGTCTCGGTTTTATTTTAAAACCTTTTTCATAGGCTTACAAACAAAGGATAATAAGTAATCACATATCAACCATCTAACATATAAACAATATGAAAATGTATTGTTACAACTTATGAATATTACATGCAGAAGTATTTCAGAGAAACATAAAACAATATAACTTACAGAAGTAAGAATTTTTTTACTAAGAAAATTCCCCATCATGAGTAAATACCACACTATAACAGATTGCACAATTAATGAATTATAATTTCATGGCAATCTGGCTCTAGCAGTCATGTGAAGTGATAGTTGTTGAGTCATAACTATGCTTGACAGGTTGTCGCTCTGGGATGGTCAAGCTGCGGCAAGTTCTTGGCTACAGTGACTCGAGGATCTGTCATCCGAGTGTACGAGCCAAGGGTGTCCGAGTCTCCAGTTAGAGAGGGTAAGGGGCCTGGCGGCTCAAGGGGAGCTCGCATAGTCTGGACAATACATTCCTCAACCATTGCAGTCACTGGCTTCGACAAGTAAGTCAACCTCTGTTTATTGTATTTACATTACACTTTTTTTGAACTTTAAATTAAATTATTTTATTATACTAGGGTAAAACGAAAATACAAAGTCTTCACACAAAAAGAAGTTTGTTTTTGTTCAAACTAAGCGTTTCATAAACTTCGTGTTCTTCATCAGGTAGACTTCCAAAGGAAGTTGTGGAAGACGGACAACCGTCATTGCACGTTGACAGTTACAATAAAAACTGAACAGAATAAACAAGGCAGTTACCATTAAGGCGATTATATGGATGTCGACAAAGAGTATGACGTTACTCGTTTAGGGAGAATAAACACACGGTATGGTGGAAGCGTATTAACGGTGACTACGTTTGATAATAACAGATACAACTCTCTGATTCTTCCACAAAGATACAATAGCGAAATAACTGATAACTATATAGAAACTTATAAAGAAAAACAGCTTGGGGTAACTTTTAAAGGAGTTATAAATAGGAAGCATTCATACGAATTCAAGGTCAATCAAGTTCATAATTTGATGATGAATACGAAGAATTTGAAACGCGTAGTTTAAATAAAAAAAACTGTGGATAAATTACTTCAGATGGATTAATGAAGTATTTAAACAGTTATTGTTATCGCTTTGTTGAAATAGTACATTCACTGATTAATATGCAGAAAAAGGGGCCCCTGTCATGGCGTTTGGGTATTGTTACTACTCTAGATATATGCATCATGAATAAGTAATTTATTATAAATGTCTATATATATGTTAGGTGATAATTTGTATCTTATGTGTGTTTATTCTGTTGGATACAAACAGTCACTGCTTTCCCTTTCATGTTTAAGAAAATATAATGTGCTTAAGCAGATAGACAGTTGTATAAGAGTTTGGTGAAAACATTTTTGCATTGTAGAAGTGAAATTATCATTAGTTCCTCTCTAATTAATATTTGAAATAGTAGTGATTAACTATGACAAGATGTCGGGAGGCCCCTTGTTCTACATTTTAATCCATCCGCTTTACGCTGATATCGAAAAAGTTGGCTTTCAAACTTTTTAATGCAAAATATAGTTTGTAGGGTAAAAATCTAATGAAATGGTCTCCACATATAAAAATTTTAATGATATAAACAACGCGTTTCGAACAGGTAGTGTTCGAAACGCGTTGTTTATATCATTAAAATTTTTATATGTGGAGACCATTTCATTAGATTTTTACCCTACAATGAGTAAATACCACATAATAACTGATTACACTACATTAGAAAATATAGTTTGAATTACATCTGAATTAATTCAATTTCCTTGATTATTTTATGGTACCTTAAAAATTAATGGTAATAATTTATTTTAAAATGAAAAAAATCTTTAGTGGGTGAATACGTACGTTTGGACCATTCTGCCTGTAGAGCATTTATTCAAATACTGTGATCAAGTTGGGACTGGTTGGTGGTGTTGCAGGGTTTCAGAGAGACAGATCATGGTGTTCAAGAGCGATGATCTTTCCACTCCTCTAGCGACCGTAGGACTGGATGTTTCTCCTTCCATCTTGATTCCCTTCTATGACGAAGACAGTTCTACATTGTTTCTCACTGGAAGGGTTAGTACAAACATTTGTATCCATATTAAGTTGAATAATTATAATAAATGACTTTCTTTATTTGACAATAGGTCTTTAGGAGGAATTAAGTTTATAGAATCCTATATACATATTAATACTTTAGTAACCACGTGTGTCATGCTTTGTCATATTATTGATAATAATTAGGCATATCTAATTGCGTAATTAAATGACAGATACAAATCAAAGCCATCATAATTAGACATCATTACATTCCCTAATTAGCAATTAATAAAGCACAAGTTAATTAGTCCATTTCAGTACATACACTTTTACTTTCTAAAAATAGCACTTTATACAAAGATGAGTTCAGTATTTTTTTTTAAATTACATTGATAAGAAAGCGAGCTATAATGCCTTTTTACAAATTCAGAACATGTTTTCTTAACACTAAACCGATAACAATGAAATTTTGTTAAAAAAAATGAACATAAGATTATCAATTTATAAAAAAAATCTTAAAATTCCGATTGATGCATAGGGCAGTTTACAATAAAAACTGAAATTTTGTTTTGAAAAAATCAATTATTACCTTCCCTAATGGTCGGATTTGTTTGTGTTGATTTACATTGACATTGAAATGTTGTAAGTGGAATAAAATTGTTGTTTAGAGGTTTTTTAAAACAAATTTTAATGTTCTAATGAATTAAGGTAATATGTAATAAGAATAAAGTTGTTAAATGTACAAAATTAACCTCAATGAAACATATTTTCTGATGCAGTGCGATGGATGGCTCTCGAACGAGTGTTTGACTAATCAAAGAAAACAGAAGTTGATTGTTAACGAGTTTGATATTATGTTTATTTATAGGGAATTTGAGTTGAGGTCAATCCAGATTTGTTATCTTGGTTTTTATTCCTGTTCGAATTGAATATTTATAGGTAAGGCAGAACAGCTTCTGTCGGGTTAACTATTATGTTAATAATTAAATACCAAATTAAGTTTAGCTAAAGACAACACTACATTCTCTGACAGCTATAAATAATTGGCATAAATAATGACTAATCATGATAAATAATTATGATGAAAGCGTAATTGTCGTGTTTAAATAGAATGACTTGTGAAGTTGTGATGCTTCTGTTTGACTGTCATTCAATAATGACATGCTTTTAGTAAAATATGAGTCACCAGAGGCCTTATCTAATCTTTGAAGATTATAGTCAAGCCGAACTTATTTAAAGCATTCAACAGAATAAATAGATCTCCATTAAGTTGCTTATGAAAGGTTCAAGTCTCGTTTCATTAAGATCAACCAGGTGACTCTCTTACATTAATTATTTCAATTCAATTGTAAATATTGCTCAATGATTGAAAGTATTTCAAGGTATCATTCTTAATCAGAAATACTTATGTCTGTTCATGATATGTTCCCTTTTGATTCTTTTAGATTAATAAGCTTATCCGTTGATGAAGGATTTAAATTAGTGGAATGTTTAATTTTATTATTATTATAATCTGCACCAAATTATATTGGTATTGTTATATTTAGTAACATATAATTAGTAATATATATAATATATATATATATATATTAAAAAAAATCACAATAAATAAACATGTGATGCAATCAATGAAGTTTAAACCACAATGGAAAAAAGGAAAACAATAGAAATAAATGCTCTAATGTCTTTATTTCTATTGTTTTCCTTTTTTCCATTGTGGTTTAAACTTCATATATACATATATATTAGATGTTTCGGAAATATTTATATATATCTATATATATAAAAATGAATGTATGTCTGTTTGTTTGTACTCGATAGATTCAAAAACCATACATCCAATCGCTGTGAAAATTTAGGAAATTATTAGGTATATCCCCGGGAAGGTTTATGTAAAGTTTTTTTTAAAAATCAGAGTTGTGGTTCAGGTAATATCCCAAAAATATTATAATAGATAAGGTTTGGTGTATAACCTGTTTGTTTACATTTTGACTTTAATTGGTAATGGCAGCCGCAGGTAGGTTATTCTTTATGATAATATTTCCAGATGCTTTGTTCAATTGGGAATAACCAGGTCCCAGAAATTTTATTATTATTTCAGATTGATATTAAAGACAATTATTGTAATTTTATATGGGTTTCTTATTAACTTTAACAAAGCTTTAGCTATTATCAATAGTTTACAATTAACTTTTCATATCTAATTGGTTTAACTTGCTTTAAGCATTAAAGAAAGTTATGCGTTAAATAATAACTGATTAACTTTAAGTATGCATGATAGTATTACGAATAATAATGATACTATTTGAACCATTAATTCTAATCTTAAAAGAATAGTTAAAGTATTTTGTTTAAGTTTAGTGGATGTAAGGTTTCTTTATTTATTCCTGATTGATTAATTCGTTTATTTAAAATATTTAATTATTAGTAATTAGTATCCGGCTCTACTCCATATAGCCAAAATGACAAGTTATTATATATATATCGATGATGTCTAACTAGAAGACGTTCATGAATGTCTAAATCAGTAAAACTTATAAGGGAATATATACAGCATAAAAAATGGATGAACAAATATTCAAATCAAAATTTACATGTATAAAACTTAATCACTGTATGTATTTGTGGGTATAAATACAGTTATTAATATAATAACTATTAACATTACATAATGAAAAATATATTTAGAATTTAACATTTGGAATTCAATTGACACTTTTCGATACAATGCTTCTTCATAAACAAATAATATTTCATTAAAATATTGTTATTTAAACTTTTAAGAGACAATTTTGTTTACTGATATAATTTTAATTAAACATTTAAAACTGTGTGAAGTCTTCAAATTGAAATTATTGAATAAAATGTAATTTTATATGGCTTAGCCTCTTCAACTAACTGGCTCCTAATTGAAACGATTTGGGGGTTTAAAATTCGTATCATTAGATTTAACAGATAAGACATATCACATTTAATGAGCTTAGACTCTTTCAACATTTCTTGATGTATTGTGTGCAATTTATAATCAGTGTTAGATTATATCTTTTTTGCGTAATCTATAATTTTAATTCTGTATTAATTTCGTTTATCTCAAAAAAGTTAAGTGTAACGGAACTATAGAAAATTTAAATTTTTTCGTTGTGTGTAATTTATTATTAGAGTTGGAATTAAATTGTTTCACGGGTAAAGCCGGGTAGATCAGCTAGTTATCATATATATGATCAAACCGCAGTATGAAATAGAAAAAAAGACTAAGATCTTTCAACTGTAACAAGCCGTCTTCGTCCGAGTCAAAAACCCAATCCTCTGACGAAGAACACTTGTGACGGTTGAAATATCTTAGTCTTTTTTTTCCTTCTCATATTGTGGTTTGATATATATATAGATATATATAGAACATGCTCTTAATATCAAATACATTTTTTCGTCACAACCGTACATTATAATAAATATAACTCGTCCTTCCTGTTGTGTTGTAAAAGTTTACTGTAATAATTTTTATGTTTTGTATTTGTTATGATGTACGGTTGTGACGAAAAAATATATATATATATCATTCAAGTTCAAAGATGTTTTTCTTGAGGATTTTTGGTCTACAGAAATAACACTCCTTTTTATAAGCCGACGTTTCGCTAAAAATTGTTTAGCATTTTCAAAACTAAAAACAATTTATTGACGACATAAGTAGTGAAAACAAATACATCCACGGAATATCAAACCAACAAAAAACTAAATTTGTATTTGTTTTCACGACTTATGTCGGCAATAAATTGTTTGTGCCTTGAAAATGCCGAACAATTTTTGGCAAAACGTCGGCATATAATCAGGGGTATAATTTCTTTAGAACAAAAAATCCTCAAGAAACCCATCTTTAAACTTTTAAGATTTAGGGGTCGAGAAGATATATCAACATATATACAATGTTGGCAACGTGTTCGGTAGGTTCGTGGTTCAATACCCACTCTAGCCCTCGATTTATTCACTTGGAAAGTTAATAAATCTGAGCACGTCGCGAGAACGTTAAGCCGTCAGTCCCGAGCTTGTACGGTGTCAGGAACTCGTTAAAGATCCCTACTCTAAATATATTTGTGTTAGGCGAAATTTAAGACTTCCAATGTAGAATCAGTCTTTTTTGAGTGGTATCATAAGTTAGCTATGTGTTTTCACTTGTGGGGGACTGGCATTGCAACCAAATCTAACTTAGTTTAAGTTAAGGGAGGAATCACTCCCTTAGTGATTCACAAGTGAGTGAAGTGAATTATTACTGTGAGACCTGCTGTTCAGTACAAGCGCTTCACTCCGTTTGTTTGTCTGTAGGGAGACTCTACCATCTATACATACGAAGTCAGTGCTGAGCCTCCGTTCCTAAATCCCCTTAGTCATCACAGGTGTCCCACGACTCATCAAGGACTCACTTTTCTTCCCAAGAATTGTTGCGATGTTTCTGTCGTAGAGTTCGCCAAGGCCTATAGGTTATCCAACAGCACCATTGAACCTCTATCCTTCACCGTTCCCAGGATCAAGGTATTTATATGCCGAAAAAGTCAAAACTGTTTTGTGTTTAGTTTCATAGATGGTATTATGTCTTTGTATAATTCAAAATTCTGAAACCTTTTTATTGTCATTACTATAATTTTAAATCTTACGGTGTCTTAAAGCCTTGTGTTGTACATTGGGCAAAGTAAGGCTCATTTGTTTTACAAGACTACTGGCTGTCATGCTGAGCGATGTCTTTCATTTAGAATCTTTTCACTATTCCTGTCATGGATTAGCGATTCCTTTGCTATGTTGCCATGTTATTCCTTCCTAAAGTTGTTCTCCATTCTTTTCACAGAGCGATCTCTTCCAAGACGACCTGTTCCCCGACACAAAGGTGACCTGGGAGAGCACCATGTCTAGCAAGGAATGGCTGGCCGGCTGTAACAAGCAGCCAGGTCGAATCAGTCTTAAGCCTCCGCACATGGACAACCGTAAGACCATTCCTCTCCATATTACAACCTTTGCGCTTTTTAAAATAAAACTTTTTCAACACATCATTTTCGTTATTTGCTATATTTAAATCGTAAATATGTATTAAATTATTGTTACTTAAATGCTAATTTTATTTATACAATAAGAAGCGTTATAGTATATTTTATGTTTTGAAGAAATGGTAAATCTTTTTTACTTCAGGGCGCACCTATGAAATGACAAAAGCTTTGGAGCGCATCACTGGACAAAATTTTAATATAGAAAATTTAGTCCTGATATTTGATATCAGAAAATGATAGGAAATAGGAGAGGGAGATAAGAGTGAGAGAGGAGGGGTACGGAGGCAGAGAGAGAGGGGGTAGGGAGAGAGATAGAGTTGAGAGGAGGGTAGGGAGACAGAGAGAGGGGGTAGGGAGGGAGGGAGAGATAGAGTGAGAGAGGAAGGGTAGGGAGACAGAGAGAGTGGTGAGAGGGGGGTAGGGAGGGAGAGAAGGATAGAATGAGAGAGGGGGTGAGGAGACAGAGAGAGACAGGGGGGTACGGAGGGAGTGAGAGAGGAGGGAGAGAGGTGGGGTAGGGAGACAGAGAGAGAGGAGAGGGGGCAGGGAGGGAGAGAGGGCCAGTAAAAATGATAAATCCCCGAGGAAAGACAAAGAGAAAGTATTATCGATTGATGCTTAAAGATTAAAGAAAATGTACGTACCAGTTCAAAATATCAAGTGGCGGAGACTTGACTCACACTTTAAAACCACATACTTGGTGTTTATAAAATAAATTAAAACGATGCAAATTTTTAAAATATAAATCTGTAATATAAACTTAATCTTACGTTATATTGGGGTGCACCTGGTTACCTTCCAGGGTTCACCAATACGCCCGGGCGCATCGTTTGAGAATTACTGCTATAGAACAATGAAATTTGATCAGAAAACTAAACCTAAAATTAGTAATTCACAAAAAAAATTGCATAACCGTCTGATTACGGCAAAGGGCAATCTATATATATCAAATACAAAGTTTGTCTGTCTGTCCGCTACAGAAATAAAACTGAAGACATTTATATAAAAAGAAACATATAACTTTTTTTCGGGGGAACTAACTGTACGGTATTTTGAGTTTGATTAGGGTCATTTTCTGGGATCTACCACCCATAGCCAAAACGCCATGGCATAATCTACCGCCCGGGCAACGCCGGGTTGAGCAACTAGCTATATCGGCAACTAGTATATCTATAAAAACTGAAAATTCATCTTGGAATAATGAATCACTTGCTATAATTGTCCGATTTGTTTACAGACATACTGACATAGCTTCTATTATAATATTACAGATTATTTTTACTAATATGTTTATTTTGTTTATACTATTTTGATTATATTTATACTTAACTTATAACAATGAAGAGAAATTTCATTGTTTTGTTTCTTTTTGTATCTTTCAAAAAAATAGTTATTCACGTCATTCTTCATTGGGACTGCTGCATGTTAATATTCTCAAGTTTAACTGACACAGGCATCATTGATGAGTACCTTGTATTGTACAATTTCTGGACGCTCGTCATTTATATTATTCCTTTCAATTTTATTCATTCAAAAAAATTTAGTGTTAAAGTCATAAGTGATAAGGACTAGTAATACTAATGATCAAACCACAATATGAAATTGGAAAACCAGACTAAGATCTTTCAACCGTAACAAGCGGTCTTCGTCAGAGTCAAAAACCCAACTGATTGCTTGTTACGGTTAAAAGATCTTAGTCTTGTTTTCCCATTTCATTTTGTGGTTTGATCATTGATTGTTATTTCATGCATTTATGTGAAATCTTTCTATAGATTACTAGTACTACAAGCACATTAATAAACCCATACACTGGGAGTCTAGTGATTCTGCGCTCTCTCTCGGAATAAAAGTTTCTATTTTTTTTCACGTTTAAAACAAGATTACATATGGCGATGAATTGTTATGGGTTATACCACTGGAGAAATACAAGTAAACTTGTGTATTTGCTTATTTTCTTTATAGAAAATTTATACAAGGAATTTACAAAAAACTTTTTCATTCAATCTTAGGTAACTTTTTTTGAGGAAGCTAACGGTGCTATTTTCATTTTGATCAGAGCTCATTTGGGGGGGGGGGGGGGGGGCTACGAACCCCTTATTTGTATAAACCCCTTCATAACAGATAAGATTTGGTTTATAACATGTTTGTTTATATTTGGACTTTAATTGGTAACGGCGCACAGTGGGGTGAAATCCCGAAAAGCTGGTCAACAGTCGAAAAAATCAAGTTTTCTTATAGGTGATTTTAAGTAAGCAGTTGGGTAGTTGGGTTCCCAGAATGTCTATTTTCGCGGCTAAATTAGTTCCAATGTATCACAGTAACGCTCTAGATCAGGGGTTCTCAACCTTTGTTTGCTTGTGGACCCCCTAAAAGCTACTTGTGGACCCCCTAAAAACTACTTGTGGACACCCACTCCCCCGGATACTTAAAAAACATAATTATACAAATTTATAAATAAATATTTGTTTTTAGGTAAATGAATATCGTTAATTATGAAATAATTTCATTACATCTACAACGCATGCGAAAATACAAAAATGTTTTTAAAAAAATAACAAAATATTTCTTCATTAACATTTTATAAAGAACCCTGAAATAAATTGTAACCGAATAAATTTTTAATGTACCATAAAGAGAAGTGCAATAGAAAATTTTAAAACATTGGAACATTTTAACAAACTGACGAAGATATTACACCTTATATTTTAATTATGTTTGAATATTGTACGGCTAAAGCTTACTACGCTTTGATTTATTTTTGGTTTGCTGATAAATTTATATAAACTTAACATGGAGCCCTAACCACGTGTCATGGACCTTCAGAATACTACTTTCCTCATGGACCCCCAGTAATCCTCTGTGGACCCCTGGGGGTCCATGTGGACCACGTTGAGAACCACTACTCTAGATCTTTACAAAAGGTAGCCGTTGGGAGAACAGCTGTTACAAGACACAACTGTCTCTAGTCAGCCGTTATTTTAAACAAGTGTAAAATATATCCGTTCTCAGCAATTAACATATTTTAAAATGGACAAAAATCGTGATACAGAGTACAATATTTACGTATATTATAATTACTGACAAAATATGTTGAATTTACTTAATTATTAATATTTAAACAAAACCGTACAATATTTTTTTAATTTTTTTTTTCAAAGTTGAAAACAGTTATTAGTTGCGCAAAGTTCCACGACGAATTTTATAAAAACTTAATTCAAATAAAGAATTACTTAGTTAATTAATTTAATAAATTATATAATTTATTATTAGCAAATAAATATAATAAACTTTCAACCACTTTAAAAAAATAGTTTTGAAAAACTTCAAACAAATTTATTTTTAATTTGCAAATATTATAGTTGGAAAATCCATTTACACATATATGCATTTATTACACACATAAAATATAAAAACAATTACGACCTTAAATTAATTAATTAAATTAATTAATTCACTTTGGTATAAAATTCCAGAGTTGTAAGTGTGTTTGTATCTTTACTGTGTCTATAGTTTACTATGAAACGTTTGTTGTCCTTTATGGATCGTTTTCCTTTTGATAATATATATATAACACTATTTTTCTTTTTTATCGAGGTTTGGTTTAACTTCAATAATACAACAACACCTTTAAGCCGACATTTCGTCTATATTTGTAGACATCTTCAGGGCTACATCAATACAGAATTTAATTACAATAACATGAAAAGCAATTATATTACATTATTTAATTAATGTGCATAATTACCTTGGTATTTTTTATTGTAAGGAAGCAACTACATAACGGTTTGTGTTCATATCAGCTAGTGTACAATAGAAAAATACCAAGATAATTAAGTATATTAATTAATGAAATAATCTAATATAATTACTTTTCATGTTATTGTAATTAAATTCTGTATTGATGTAGCCCCGAAGATGTCTACAAATATAAACGAAACGTCGGCTTAAAGGTGTTGTATTATTGAAGCTAGACTGAACCAAGATAACAAGAAAAATAGTGTTAAATATATGTCGTCAAGATAAGGAAAACATTAGATAATATATATATATATATCCCAAAATCACAAAGAAAAACATTATATAAAAAATTGAGCATTTTGAAACGAATTTAATGAATCTTATTTACAAAATGAAAATGAACAACCTAAACAAGTTGCCTCGTTTTGAAAATGACTCATTTTAGGTTATACTTCCATGATTCTTTCAAAAAACAGGATAAATATATTTCCTATGACATCATTCTAGTGAATCATAATTTGTACTACTTGGGGATAGCACATTTAGTTTTATCACAAAAGACGTGTTTATCATTTGAATCATGCTAATATATCTAACTGTAGAATAATACGTATATTTATATCCATGTCTATATTGTTTGTTTATATATATATACAGCAAATATATAAGCATAACGAATAATATCTGTATATACAACATTTCTGTTTTGTGTAAACTGAAAATTTGTTTCACATAAAATGTAAAAATTTTGACTTGTGATAAAATCTGAAAGGTTGTGAGGTAGATATAAGCCTAACTGTTTGGCGGACCAGAATTAAATTACCTCTAAAAATAGAGCATTGTTTGGGGGATCAGATGAGGAGGTAATTTTTTTTAAAAATTACATTAACAAAAAGAAGCATTATATTGTATTTAAAAAAAAATTGTTTAAGCGCTAAACCATGTAATATAGAACAATGAGGTTTTATCAAAAAACTAATCCTAAAATTAGCAATTAACAAAAAAAATCTCATTAATTTCCGATTATAGCAAATAGCAACATACTCATAAAAACTAATAATCTATCTTGGAATAATGAATCACTTGCTATACATGTCGGATTTGTTTATATTTTGAGGGATTTAATGACACGGCTTCTTTTATAGATTAGTTGTTCATATTTTATGATTAAGCAATAATAATATTATAGGAAGTTTTTTTGTATTCTTTAATACTGTTTGCCTGAGAGAAGAATGTTGTTTGTAAATCTAGGCAAGTGCTGTTGGGTTGTGCAGAAAGATATTTTCTTTGTTTTAGTTTCTGAGGCCCAAGGCTCCCCTGGTGTTTGTGGAAATTTGAATGTTGCTCCAATTGCTCCTGCCAGAGATTCAAAGCAGTGTGGTTTTCCTGCATGGAGTGACAATGTCTCTGCGAAACAAACTCAACAGCAGGTAAACGAACAAAATGTGTTGTTTTTATAAATGCTATTAGCTAACTCGGCTATCTTCGTACCTGTTTTGGTATTATTTCGCGCGCCCAGCTCTACAGCCATATCGCGGATATTTAACAACAAAACAGACTGATGCCTTTTTGCGTGAAAGCTCTAGCCAAGGTTAGAGGCAAACAAAACCTTCGAGATACGCCCAAGGTGGACTACGTGGAGGCGAGCTTCCACGACCCTACATCACATAAATTAAAACTAATGTCATGCAAAACAAAATATACAAAAAGCCTGATAAAAAACAAATGATTACACTTTAAAACCAAAAGTAAATTAACACGTAATAATTATACAAAACAAAATACAATTCTTCTATTGTGATCAGGAAAGGTTCACTCCTGCTGTCTTCCTAACTCTTGCTATATCATAGATAAACTTACGGTTGAAAGATCTGTTGTTACGGTTGAAAGATCTGTTTTGTTTTCCCATTTCATATTGTGGTTTGATCATTGGCCGTCCTTTAAAGAGGACTCATAACTAACTGTTGGTCACTTACCTATGTGATATCAGAAACTCGTGAAAGATCCTTATTCTCATAAATTTGAATGAAGTCAACTTTAGGCTCCCAATGTAGAATTAGCCTGGTAATGTGACTCGTCCATAACTAAAATAGATACCAAACAATAATTCAGCCATACTTTCCACCCCTAGAACAAAACTAGGTTAAGTTCTGTTGCAGTGGCCAAACCACGAAAACGGATACAAAGGCGAAAAAGATCGGCACTTTGTGATACCATACAATGGTATCATATATGAGAGTAGGAATCATATATGAGTACCTGATATCCTGCAGGCTCGGGGCCGACGGCTTAAAATCTCTCTAAGGGACGATCTGCTCAGACTTTTCATCCTCCGCATGAATAAATTGAGGGCTAGAGTGGGCATCGAACCTCGGATCTACTTGTCCAAATGGGATCATGTAAGCCACTGAACTACAACCTGAAAGTGTGAATGTTAAAAACATTTCCTGGTAAAAACAAATCAGGGTTAAATTAAAATCCATCTAACTTGATTATCGTGTTAATGTATATATTAAATTAGTTTTTCCTGTGGATGAATATTTATTTTTTTTCACCATGATATATTTGATGCCGCTCTATGTATCATATTTAATGGAAATATTGGTGTGTGTATTCGATCCGTCTGTATATCTGTTCACCTGAAAGAAGTTCTGACACATCAATAATTAAACATAGCTAATTATCAAACCTCATAATAAACGTGTTGTTGGATGTATTAGGATAAAATTGTTTCTTTTCCAGATTCAGAAATCAGTTAGCAACATGCTGGAAATGAACCTGAAACTAGAACAGGACAAGATGGAAGGCGTTGAAGAAACGGAATGGGTATGACTTGAAAACCTGGTATTCATTTAACAAATACTTACAGTAATGAATAGTTGTTCACCTAGTAATTTCACTTAAGCACTGTTTATTCAAAATGTACACAATGGATTTGTGCGAAAAAGAGTCAAGAGGGTGATTGTAATTCAATTATGCGTTCTTATGGAATTCAGTGATGTATTCTTTTCAATTGTTAATGTCGAAATGAATCAGCATTCTTAAGGTTAGTTTGACTATTGATAGTTAAGTGGAATACTACTGTTAGTTCTGCAGAGGTTGATAGTAAAATGATTATGAACATAAACCAGATTATCTCGTACGCTTTCTTTACAACTCAACCGGTTTTGGAATAAGTTCATTCACAAGAGTCATCGGTCAGTTTAATCTTAAGAATGGAGTTGTTCTAAAACTTGTAGGGTTGTAAGGAAGGTTTGTAGGGGCCAGGTTAGCTCAGTGGTTAGCGTACTCGCTTCTGGGCTGGTAGTGCGGGTTTCGATTCCCCACATGGCCCTCCATTTATTCACGCGGGAGGTGAATAAATCTGACTACGTCGTCCTTCGGAGAGGACGTTAAGCTGTCGGTACTGAGCCTGTTCGATGTCAGGTATTCGTTAAAGATTCCTACTCGAAATAGTCTTGAGTTAGGCAAAATTTAGAACTCCCAATGTAGAATCTGTAGAATCACGGATCAAACAAAAAGCCGGTAAACGGATGACGTTATTACACGCTAGGGGATCAGTTTAAACAATTAAAAAATAAAAAACAAAAAAAGAAGACGGTGTAAGAGATAAGATGAATAGTTTTTATAATTTTATTGCTAGTTAATTGGTACAGTAACAGCCATTATGTGTCTTCGGAGCTATTCACACATTTATCTTCCTAATGACAAGATAATCGAAATATAGTAGTGAGTTTCTGTATTTTTTTATTGTTTTTTTTTGTATGCTAGTTCTTTAGTTCGTGGAATCTTTTCATTTAATTGTTTATATATATATTGATCAAACCACAATAAGAAATGAGAAAAAAGACTAAGATCTTTCAACCGTAACAAGCGGTCTTCGTCAGGGTCAAAAACCCAACTGAAACACTAGATGCAGAAACATCAATAACATATTTCGTTGAATAAATGACCATATTTCGCTGAAGTCATTTTTTTCACAAGTTTTTCAAGGTTTCTAAATAACTTCTTCTTTTCTTCATTCAAACTTTGAAGAATATTTTTTTTTAGTGTGTATCCGGACATATTTCTACTGGCCTCTGGTCATCTTCAGTGTATTTACAGGTCGTACAGGTGGGACTGATAGTAGCTGCTCTACAATGCTTACTCCAAACGGTGTTTTAATGCCATTGATAAATATATTAGATTTATCTAATGTCACCTTAAGATGACCGGAGGCCAGTCGAAATATATCAGATCCACTTTAACAAATATTTTATAACGTTTTAATGAAGAAAAGAAGATTATTATTTAGAAATCTTGAAAATTTATGAAAAAATGACTTCACCAAAATATGGTCAATTATTCAACGGAATATATATATATATGTGAAATAACAATCAATGATCAAACCACAATATGAAATGAGAAAACAAAACTAAGATCTTTCAACCGTAACAAGCGGTCTTCGTCAGAGTTGGGTTTTTGACTCTGACGAAGACCGCTTGTTACGGTTGAAAGATCTTGGTCCTGTTTTCCCATTTCATATTGTGGTTTGATCATATATATATTATATTTTAAGTTTTTGGGAACGAGGTATCTTAAAAGGTCTTATAACTTTTTCATATTTCTATTGAATTTATAATGATTTCATTATTATTATTTGTTGAGTCACATGCGCTTATTGTAACATCTCTACTTATGTTTAGTATATAATAAATGTGTTGTTGTTTAGACGTTAATTTGTATTTCAAATGTTTATTGCGAAATCCTATAATATTTATATATAAACCAATTTTTTTTTTACTAATTTCCTGTTTCAGAATGAATAAATGGAAGATGATGATGATAGCGTCGAAAAAAAAAATAATGGAGTTTTTCTCTTGTGCAAATATCTTTTCAAAGCAAAAAGCACAACAATGCTTCAAGATCAAACAACTCCAGAAAACAAAAAAAAAATATATATTTTTTAAACTGTTTCATATTATCCAAACTCTAATCCCATGCCTTATTGTCGTAATTAAGTATAAAACTTTTTTAAAAGTATATATATATATAAAACAATACTATCCATGAGCTAAATCAAACGTCTACCCTTTAAGACTGTTACGTAAGCAGACTTCCATGCATTTACTCATGTTCAAAATCCTTCCAGTCTGTAATTTCTTTAGAAATCCTTTCTGCCATTCATATAAGCTGATATTATTTAGACATTTTAAGTCGTATTACCAATAAACTTTCTAGTCCAAAGTTGCAATGTCTAAGGATACTTAGTATATATATATACTTACATATATATATTATGATTATTTATTATGATTGAATTATTTAATTGTATAAAACATATTTTTATATATATGTTAACTGTATTTATGAAGCTTATTTCAGGTATTTGAGATAAAACAAAATGAATTCATGAAATTCTTGGTGAAAGTATTTTTTTTTTTTTTTTTTTTTAATAATTGCATGAAATTATGAACTGATGAAAATATGTTTCGATTTAAAATCAAATAATTTTTTTAGTTTTAGTTTCCTTTTTTTTTAATAATTAACAAAAAAAATGGAGTAATTAACTTTTGACTTTGTTTGATAACTTGAGGAAGGCCGTAAAAGAAAACGGCAGATCTAGTCTGGAATTGGATAAAAAGTTGACTTGTCATGCTTGCAAATAGCGTGAGTACGAATATCTCAGTTCATGATATGCTAGTTTGGTAAGTTTTAGTCAAGGTTCAACCCTAGTTGATATATCTGCTTTAAAACAAATGTATATTTAATTATTATTTTAATTGTAATTGTACATGGATCATGGATTCATCTACTAATTAATATTCATGATTCATGTGTTATTTTCGCGTCAGTTAATAGTTAAGAAATATTATTTATTCATCATTAGTTTAATTAAATTCTATAATGAACATTCAATTAAGCATATAATTGCTTTGCTGTTGCAATTTTTAATCCTGTTGTTCATTATGATTATTCAAAATGGAAACAAATCCATGAAAAGTGCTTATGAGTTCACCATGCTTTTAATGTGAATACAGTAACAAACTAACCCTTGTTATTTTCTGTAATATATCAATAAGTACAGCTGTGTTAAGGTTTTCTATCGAAGAATCAGTTTGTTTAATGTTTAACTTCAATCATGCATTATTTAATTGTAACATAATACATCATTTTACAAATATTTAATATTATTTGAAAATAATGTAATTCTCTCTTGTTTTTTTTTCATTTAAGTTATGATTTTTTTTAATTGCTATTATTTTAGTTGCATTTTTTTTTGTTTTCAGTCAATAACTTCATACAAATCAATGAAACATCCGTGTAAATATACGATATTTCTAATATCGTACTTCTGTTCATTAGTTAATTTTAAATATTATAGAAAGCGGATTTCCTTCTTTACAATGTGATAACTAATTTACTGAAGCTCAAATACCATATAATAAAATAAAAAAAAAAAAGTACTAAACAAAACGAATTTTCTGTGATTTTGGTGTTTTTATTTATACGTGTTTTATTTATTTTATACATTTAAATGTAATGATTATTAGGAGATAGAATACAGAAGTTAGAAAGGTGTAGAGTTGAAAGCAAAATTAAACAATTTTCCTAGTGCTATGGTAATGATTTATGGATATTTATTATAAATTTCTTTAATATTGGACAAATAAACCTTACCTGAATTTCTCTATGATTTACTGATGGTAATATTGATAAGAATTCGTTTTATTAACGCCTTATTTATCATTTGTTACCTTATATAAAACGTAATCTGTTTTGTGATATTCCCATCTACAGATCTGGTAACAATATTGTAAATTCTCGTGAAATCGATGTCAAAAGGATAAATTTTTTGTGATTTGCCCATCTGCAAATCTGGTAACAATATTGTAAATTCTCGTGAAATCGATGTCAAAAGGATAAATTTTTTGTGATATGCCCATCTGCAAATCTGGTAACAATATTGTAAATTCTCGTGAAATCGATATCAAAAGGATAAATTTTTTGTGATATGCCCATCTGCAAATCTGGTAACAATATTGTAAATTCTCGTGAAATCGATATCAAAAGGATAAATTTTTTGTGATATGCCCATCTGCAAATCTGGTAACAATATTGTAAATTCTCGTGAAATCGATATCAAAAGGATAAATTTTTTGTGATATCCCCATCTGCAAATCTGGTAACAATATTGTAAATTCTCGTGAAATCGATGTCAAAAGGATAAATTTTTTGTGATATGCCCATCTGCAAATCTGGTAACAATATTGTAAATTCTCGTGAAATCGATGTCAAAAGGATAAATTTTTTGTGATATGCCCATCTGCAAATCTGGTAACAATATTGTAAATTCTCGTGAAATCGATGTCAAAAGGATAAATTTTTTATGATATGCCCATCTGCAAATCCGGTAACAATATTGTAAATTCTCGTGAAATCGATATCAAAAGGATAAATTTTTTGTGATATCCCCATCTGCAAATCTGGTAACAATATTGTAAATTCTCGTGAAATCGATATCAAAAGGATAAATTTTTCAAATAATCTATAAAATACAAAATAAATATGTATCAACAGTTCTGAAAGCTATTTAACTGAGTTTAATTATGGCAATGTTAAATATTAACATTGACTTTCAAACTTGAACGTTATTGCAGTACTTTTATACTTTTTGTTTCATATTGTAAGTGGAGTTAACTTTTAAGGAAAAAATTAATGTTTTTTTTTTTTGAATGTATTTAAAAATAATGTACAATTGTAAACTTTCTTTACAAATCAAAGGAAAATATCTAAGAATAAATTTCTTATTTCAAAGTTAAATGCATTAACGATATAAGAAGTACAATATCAATTTATATGGTAGTTGGTTGATTGGTGGCTGATGTCTTAAGCGACGGAGAAACCTTTCATTTACCTTCCAAGTTTGATATACAAATTATCAGGTTGATAAACAAACACTGAATATGCTATTTTGATGTTCCCAGAAAAAAATTAAAACTAGCAAAAGCAAAAATTTTCATGTTTTTTTTAAAAAAAAACACCCATGAGTTAAGAGTGTTTTAGTCCAAAATTGCTTGGCGTTAATAAAACGAATATTGCTAGAATTGATCGAATGTATAGCTACAATAAGGTTATTCTTTATACTGGCTGACTTATTATCTCAATTTTTGTTGTTTTATCTATTCCAGTGGCGTAGGAAGTATTTTTACCGCTCGGGGTTGTACGATTTGCCCCCTCCCTATGGCCGTTCATAATCCGTTAACTTTCAAAATTCAAGAAAGTCCACAAAATATTTATTTTCATGGAATTACAATCAAGGATCTAATATTAGACTCATTGTAGAGTAAAAACCTAATGAAATGGTCTCCACATATAAAAATTTAATGGTATAAACAACGCGTTTCGAACACGTAGTGCTATTACTCAGGCATTAACTAAGGGTGAGTGTCACTAATGCCTAATGCCTGAAGAAGAAAACACTACGTGTTCGAAACGCGTTGTTTATACCATTAAATTTTTATATGTGGAGACCATTTCATTAGCTTTTTACCCTACAATGAGTAAATACTCATTGTAGTGTAAGTCATTGTATTTTTTCATCAGAAATTATATTAGACTGCTGTCTCATTAGTCTCAAACTGCCATTTTATTACAACACTCCTACACGTATACAGTCGTCATCAAAGAAAACAAAAGATTTTTCAAAACAAAAACGTATAATTCAAATCATAAAAAAAAACTGTTAAATTAAATTAACTGGCTACGTAAACAAATATAACAAACTTTCAACCTCCTTAATAAACTAGTCCTAAAAAATGTAAAGTGTACTTTTATATTTTGCAAATATTACAGTGTAAAAATCGTTTTTTTACACTTACTTTTTACTTACTCCTAAAGTATTACACTCCTCAAACATGAAAACAATTAAAAACTCATTTTGGTATAAAATTTCAGATTTTTTGTTAGTTTTTTTATTATTTTAATTTGTTTTTATTTTTAACCCCCCCCCCCCCCCTTCAAAATGCCGCTCCCGCCGTCCCCCCCCCCCTTTACTACGCCACTGATGTATTCATGATGATATTAGAATCTATATGATAAAGTATTTTTTTGATCTTAGCGAAGAGAGGTTTCGTAATAAAAGTCTGTTGTTCCATACTTTAGTCTTGTAGTAAAGAAAGTACTGTAGTTAGTACAGTTCGACTAGACTCCTTCTAGGGTATTTAAGAATATGGGCAGATATTAGCAAGTATTTTTGTCTTTGGTTTGAATATGTTTAATCAAAACTAATTATGAGAAAAATCAACCCATGTATTTTTCTTTTATGATTTTGTAAAAGGGATTTTATAATATATCTGCAGTGATAACATCTTAAATATGACGTATGTCGATTCATATTTCAGGACTTAAGTATGCTGAGTCATTAGTAAGTCTGCTAAGTTTCAAAAATTCATTTATTTTTTAGTTTATTATAATGAGAATGTCATTATATTGTCAACGCTCACACGTCTTAATCTAATTTACCTATGTATCGATCCCATAAATATTCTTTTAATATATTTTTGTCAACTGAAAATTAATTTCTTTTTAGTAAAAACATGGGGCCTACGGTTGATATTGAAAACTAATAGATTTCGGTTAGTCCATTTCAATTAGTCAGAAGAATAACGGATTATTTTTTAATTTTTACTTTTTAGAAGGTTTAGTTTAGGTTACAGTTCATTCCTAACCTGTTTTTAAGATTTAATTTGTAACAAGATTTCTTTAGTTATATCGTACTGTTTTCCTGGTTCAATTTCATTTTTATATTAAAAAACACAAATATAATGTTTTTAATATAAAAATGAAATTAAAAAACCAGAAAAACAGTAGGACATAACTAAAGAAATTTTGTTGCAAATTTAATCTTAAAAACAGGTCAGGAATGAACTGTAACCTAAACGAAACCTTTTCTAATTCGAATGAGTTGAATATATATCTGAATTAAATAACAAGAAACATGATTCATCCAATATACTTCCTTTTCAATTCAACCAGGCACAAATGTTTATATCATCGCACCATACTAGCTTGGGATAATTGAATGACTACTAAAAAAATAAAGAGTTAAGCATGATATTAAAACTTTGTATTGCACTTTTAAAAATTTGTCATGCACTTTGGTTTTCTTATGATTATGTACTATGTGTTTCTCAGCTTTCTAAAAATTTTATGGATTTTGAATTTAATATTAATACTATTTTTCTTGTCTTTATTTTATGGTTTAGTTTCAACTTCAAATTGAAAACAGTGCACATTTTAATGAACTGGGAATTAATTAATAGTTAAATAGGAAATTAATAGTATAATTATTTTGTAACAGTATTTCTGTAATATAAAAGAAGTATGTGTTTGTGTTCTATGTTTAAGATTCATTCTCTGTTTAATGATTTAGAAAATGTTTCTTTAATTGATTTTCATACCTGCATTGTCAGCACTATTATATTCCATGACTTCCTTTAATTAAATGCTAAGTCTCCTGACTGAAGTAGTTGTGTATATGTGTTGATATCTATTTGACCTAGTGTTATATTGTTTAGCAATTTACTTCCTGTAATATAACCAGAGATTAACTCTGTAATAACCATTAAAATTGTTTTTTTTTTTTAAATAATAATATCTTCATTAGTGAAATTGTTAAAATTGATACTTTTTTTAAAGTATCCCATCTATTTCATTTGAGTCATCACAAATCATTGTTTAATTAAAATAAATGTACACTCTAATTAGTCAATGACTAGTTTATGCTGTAATGTAACACAACAATCGGCTTGTAATGTAACAGGCTGGTTGATTGAAACCTTCCACTTAATGTCTTGAGAATGTAATTTGATATCAGTGCATTATCTTGTGTTCCGCGTGGGTTCTTACAATATTAAATATAAATGTTTTCTTATCTCGACCAAATATATATTGAACACTATTTTTCTTTTTTATAGCGGTTTGACCTAGCTTCAAACAATACACCTTTAAGCTGACGTTTCGTCTACATTTGTAGACATCTTCATGGCTACATCAATACAGAATATAATTACAATAACATGAAAAAATATAAGTTACATTATTTAATTAATATTAATTAAATATTTACATTAATGATGTAACTTATAAAATTTTTCCATATTATTGTAATTAAATTCTGTATTTATGTAGACCTGAAGATATAGACGAAACGTCGTCTTAAAGATTTATTGTTTAAAGCTAGACCAAAACTCGATAAAAAAGAAAAATAGTGTTCAATATTTAATATATTGATGTAAATTTGTTGAATATCGCATACAACGAATCAGGTTATATTTCACTACCAAGTTTAGGATATATTTACAGACTGAATAGAGGCAGTGTGTGCCTGACAATTGAAAAATTGTCAGATTTAAAATTGTGCTTTTTCACGGTTTTCCAATATAGTGAGACATTTGACACAGTGCAGTTAGAAACATCGGAGTGACGTGTTAAAATAGCTTCCTCTCAAGGTGCCAGTTTTTAAAGATATGTAGCGGAAGAGGTCGGTGATCGTTTGTTTTTTTCTTTTTTACCCCATCATTCGAAACATGTCCTTTGTCCTGAGTAAAATCATGATAATGTACACCAGGAGTGGCTAACCTTTTCCAAACCATGCGCCAAATTTTTAACAGGGTTCCAAATGCGTCATAAATCCCTTGTAACCCAATGTATACTTCTCTTATATATATGTTTGTAGTTGTTTTGATTTTAATTCTAACGTAGTGCAATCAGTTATTATGTGGTATTTACTCATTGTAAGGTAAAAATTTAATGAAATAGTTTCCACATACAACAATTTAATGGTATAAACAACGCGTTTCGAACACGTAGTGTTCTTCCTCAGTCATTAACTAAAAAATACAATATCACCAAAGATAACTCTCTGATGACATTATATTTTTTAGTTAATGCCTGAGAAAGAACACTATGTGTTCGAAACGCGTTGTTTATACCATAAATTTTTATATGTGGAGACCATTTCATTAGCTTTTTACCCTATAATGTTTTTGATTTTGCTAGTTTTTCAATCCTCTTAAGTTAAATTTGTTACTGAGAGAACAGTAGTGTATTCTTTAAATTAAAATCAGTAACTCGATTGATTTTTAATAAGTTTCATGACTGAAATTGCTTGTTTATATCTAAATGTCCAAAATATTTATATTCCTAAACGACATATAAATCTTTTGGCTAATTTTCTTAGCTCAGGGAAATTTTTAGAGGGTTAAGATCGTTTTCTCCAAATGGAAATTCATAAAATTGAGTAATACTAATTAATAAATTTAAATTCATTAATTAAAAATTAATAATATTGATGAAATTGATTTCGTTTGATTAATAAACTATATGTAAACGAAAAGCATACTGATATGAAGAATATAACTTTCCTTGAAAGGATTTTCCCAAAATATAGAAATAATTAAAAAATCAGCTACACTTTAAGCTTAATTACATCTTTATCTCAAGGAAGCAATGCTCTATATTAAATCATACAGTGCGCCACGTTTAGTGCAAGCGCTATAGGTTTGGCCACCCTTTGATGTACACATTTCGAAACCAGTCGACTAGAGGAAAAGTTTATGGTAAATAATAAGTTGGTTTATCTAATAATTCATCGATAAAAAGATTTCACATAAACACGTGAAATAACGATCAATAATCAAACCACAATATGAAATGGGAAAACAAGACTAAGATATTTCAACCGTAACAAGCGGTCTTTATCAGAGTCAAAAACCCAACTGACATTTGTCCTTTCCTGTGCTTTCACCCTTTTAAAATACCACTCTTCCCTCCCACTCTTCTCAATCCCCTTACCAGATGTTTTCTGCATCTAGTATTTCAGTTGGGTTTTTGACTCTGACGAAGACCCGCTTGTTACGATTGAAAGGATCTTAGTCTTGTTTTTCCCATTTCATTTGTGGTTTGATCACTAATTCATAAACTACTGTATCAATGTAAGGCAGTGACGTGTTTAAGAAGTAAATATAACAGCTATTTAATTAAAAATATGTTCGTGGGGACATGGGATACACAAACAGTTATGCCTAACAACTTTTTCATTTCTATTATAATCAATAAGTTTTGAATTTCTGTAAGAAAGTTTAAAATGAATTTGTTATACATTGGATTTTCCAATTCTATCACATTTTTTTTTTTATCTTTTTTTCTCTCTAATACAAACTGTCCAGTTTGAGTATAATTTCTTTTCATTTCCTTGGAGCGGTTATTACTTTATGGATTAGGTTCAATTTTATCTGACAAAGAACACTTATAAAAGGCATCACAGACACTGGTGTATCTTTCAACGGCGCCTTCATGAATGAAGTGAGTCGCTCCGAAGACAGGCGACTATCTTTATTTCTCTCCTTACGACGATGCAGTCGAAATATACATCAGTGAGTCTCTGTGACTTCTTTTATGTGTTCTATCTGTGAAATTTAGTTCGTGGAATCGTTTCATTTAATTCTGTCAAATCATCTTTGTTTTCAAAAGGTAATCTTCATTACTAATCCAAATACAGCCATATAAATATTTTTATTTAATAATTATTTAATTATATAATAAAAGTATATATGTGATATACGATCTACAAGGGTAGTTTCTACCCTTGTAATCTAGGGAATGCAATTCCTTAGGCCGTAATTGTGTTCCTGTTCTTATTAGTCACTTTATTAATTCATAAAACCTCTTTATTGAATCTATTCTATATTTGTAATTAATTTGATGATAAAACTAGTTGAAAAGTTAACTATTGGTGAATTTATTTGTGATTTATTTTGTTTTTATTAATAATAGCAAAATGTTTGGAGTTCTTTTTTTGTAAGGATTAAGTACATTAATACTATTCCTGTATACAGTTGGTGTAGTCAGTTTCTGTTCTATATACCAATGGTTGTATAAAAAGATTTCACATAAACACGTGAAATAACAATCAATGATCAAACCACAATAAGAAATGGGAAAACAAGACTAAGATCTTTCAACCGTAACAAGTTGGATTTTTGACTCTGACGAAGACCGCTTGTTACGGTTGAAAGGTCTTAGTCTTGTTTTCCCATTTCTTATTGTGGTTTGATCATTGATTGTTGTTTCACGTGTTTATGTGAAATCTTTTTATATATATATATATATATATATATATAGTGTGCGACATCAGACATATTTTTTTTTTTTTTTTTTTAGATATTTGCCTTCATTGATTTCATTTTTACCGAAATTAGTATTTTTCTTTTTCATTTAATGTATGTTCAACTTATAAAATGATACAATAGTTGAATAACTATGAAAACATTCAAAAAGTAATTGTTTATATTTAAAAATAATTTCTTATAATATTTATTTTGTATAAAATTTGTATAGAGTAACCGAGCACACTGTAGCGTTACCTAAATCGACTAAAAAGAATTAAATTTTTTTTATTTATATAAATAATTTTTTACTTTGCAGAGTAATGATTTAAATTTATCACCTGTATAGTTAAATTTCAAAGTACATAGTTCTTTTAATGCATTGTTTTCAATAATTTATTTAGTATATATTCAAATATCATTAAGTTTAGGATCAAATTTTTTACTGCGGTGCAAGAAATGAAAGTTGGGCATAAACCGGGCAAAGTTTATTAAACATATGCTTTGAATAGCGTTTAGGTTATTTTTCATTACCCTGTATAAGAGATTATCTCTCTCAAATAGTATATACAAGAAATGTGTTACACAAATAATGTTTTTAAATTCTGAGTATCATTTAAATATCAATTGACTAATTTACCTCGTCAATTCCTTACCTTAATGACCAGTTTCGTTAATGATCCCGTTCATCTGTCAATTAACTTTTGGCAGATGAACAATTAAATTAATTGTTGATAAATGAAATTAATGAGGCAATTAAATTAATTAACTAGGATTAATTAACATAAACTTCAGTTTGTTCTGAACTTAAACAGTATCCTGTAATGTTTGTTTTTTACTGCTTATTTGCTGATTTTAGTCGTAATTCCTTTTGATAAAAAAAATTAGATTTTATTAATCACATCTCAGCAACAGTTTATTCGAGTTATAGACTGATTTAATAATATATTCTGAAACCGCAGTTTTCGATTTTGGTTTTCACTTGTGATGTTTAATTAATTTGTTTTAGATTGTTCTGCCAGTTAAAAAGTTGTGATAATGCAATACCAAAAGTAACTTTGTATAAAAAACCCCTTTATCATATTATTATTATTTGAGGGTGACTATAGCACTGCGTCTTAAAAACTATTGTACTTCCCCTCTTTATCATATTAAAACAACATTAAAGTAAGCCCTGTTTTTTTTTTAAATTTTGTAATAAAAGGTACATCGTAAGAGATTATTGGTAAAATTTGTTAGAAACATACACCTCTACCTCATACATGGTTTATAAATGTAGTTTATCATCAAGAAGAAACTCTTACTTTATTTCAAACATGCATCATTTTTTTTCTCTTGATGATGGTCTACATTTGAAACCAGTTGAGTTATGAAGACAAAATGTGAGGTAACACAGGTGTATTTTCTATTAAGGAATAATTCAAGTTTACAAGTGGCTCTTGAAAATGAAAAAAATGTAAGATTGAATACCCTCTGTCTTTTAGGAGTACATTAAAACCGTTTGCCATCTTATTCACTGTTTGATCGATTTTATAACGTGTTATTTTACAGGTACATGATTTTGTTGTTCATTATATTGTTTAAATATATGCAGCATTTGAATGTTAAAGAAACAATCCAGATGGGGGAAACGAAAGTGCAGAATGAACTCTTAGATTCATAAAGTAGGAAAACCTCATGATTTCCAATTATCTGTCATGAAATGTAAAAAGAGCGGGATCCCAAACGCACCGGTGAAATGCTTGGTATTCCAAACAGCACTTTTATTTGTCAACGATCATTTCCCCGGAATATTCAGAATCCTGCTCTTTTTGTACCCGATGACGGTTCGATAGGAACATAAATATTGTCAATATATTTCTATTTATTTCTGAACTTTCATTTATAAATATATTTAAAACACTGATTTCATTTCTTAAATTTGACTACTTTATTCATGTTACTAAATATTTTTTCTAATAAATAAACTAGAATTTTCAAAAGAACACACAGAAAAGAAACCACTGAACTCACTACTATATTTCGATGTCCTCGTCGTCAGAACATATAGTAGTGAGTTCAGGGATTTCTTTTCTGCGTGTTCTTTTGAAAATTCTAGTTTATTCAGTTCCAAGAATCGTTTCATCCAATTGGTTTTCTAATAAATAGTTATTCATGCCCAATCGTTTCTGAAGTAAATTTTAACTTAAAACACATTAATTAATCGTATGAATTTATATAAATTTTTAACTTTGTGATTTATATTTTTAAGATTTCATTTTATTTATCTGTTAATTTATGAATTATTTACCTAAAATATCTACTCAAAGTTCATTGTCGTTGCGTAGAGCCAATGTCGTGATATTATGGCACATAAGCAGGGTGGGTGCCCCAAATAAATACACAATAAGTGCTAATATTTATTTATTGGAGATACAATTTAAGTAAATAAGGTTGTAAAATAATAAAATACTTATATTTATAATTATATACTTATTTAATAAGTATATGGTATGAACAAATACCATACTTATAATAAACCAATTATACCAAAATAATGCATAAAAATACCAATTTAGCCTTCTATATACTTTTTCTTGGGCCACCCTGTAGATTTCCTGCCCCATTTATTTATTATTTTCCAGGTTATTTCCCATCAAACCAAAGGAAAGTTTAATGTATGTGAGAATGTCACTTTATAATCCTAAGATTATAAGATTATTTTCTTCACAAAAGATCCTAAGCAGTTCTTTATGACACTAATCCAGAAAGGTTTTGTCTCAATGATATATATATATATATATAAGGTATTGTTTTCTTGACCACAATTACTAATAAACACTTTTTCTTCTTCTTGGAATTTGGTCAGAGTTCATATATGTAATCTTTTCGCCAAAGTTTCATCTTTATTTTAACACATCCTTAGGGCTATAAACTAACAAAAAAAAAAACAATGCATATTTGTCATATCTACTTTACATTCATCATAAAAAAATTATGATTTATTTTTTTTTATGATGAATGTAAAGTAGATATGACAAATGTTCATTGTTTTTTGTTAGTTTATAACAAAAAAGTATGTCTTAAAATAAAGACGAAACGTTGGTGAAAAGGTGATTCCATATATATATTAACCCTGACCAAATTCCAAGAAGAAGAAAATGCCCTCAGAGCATTTTTTTTTCTTTTTCCTTGTGGTTTTGGACTTTATTGATTGTATCACCAGTGTTTGTGATTTTTCTGCATATTATTGAAAATTACACCAAACTTAGCTGATACTTGTTTCTTAACAAGTTTCTCACATTTTTCTAAATAATATTCTCGTTATTTCCTCTAAACAATAAAGTACATCTCCTGTAGTCGGCATGTTTCAAATTATCAACATTCATCATCAAGACGTGTATAACTTCTTGGGTGAATATATATAAGTTGAAATGTCTCCAATTTCTCAGTAGAATAATAAAAACTTGAAACATATATAATTTTTTAAAATGATATGCCTTCATTTGTAACCATTTAAGTACTTTTTAACTTGAACCTATATATTATGAATTTTTATGTTTTATATTTTGAATATATATATATTCAGTGAATAACACTACTACCTATCAAAATTTCACGAATAAATAATAGTATTATTTGGTTTATTGCTTGTGAATCATAGAATATTTTGTATTTTTGTAAAATTTCTGAAACTTTTTTTTGCGATTAATATATTGTAAGGACTGATGACTTGTTGAATCGATTCTATGGTACAATAACATAGTAATGTTATTTGAATGATTTGGTAAGAGTAGTAAAAATGATACAAGATTTTAGACTATTCAATGATGGTTGATTTTACATTTTTATTATATTTTTTTTTTTAAGTTAAATATACGTAAACCATTATTGACATGAAAAGGACCCTTATCTAAATTATATTGTAGAATTCCTTGAATTCATTTGACTGTTTTAAGCCTTTTTTTTTATATAAGTGTAGGGGGTTGCTTTGCTTTTTCAAGGCATATGACCTTTTGACCCCTTGAAAATTTAACACCACTTTTATAGCGTTTTTTTTGCATTGTAAGAGCTAAGTGAACATCATATATAATATATAGATATTTAAAATTCCGGTAAATATTATATACTCTTCTACTTGGAGAAATGAGATTACCTTTGTTTACTATAGTATTTACTACTAAAATATCCGCGTCACTTTTGGCTGGTAGCTTTACCAGTGATGGTGTTTTTCCCAGATTTCTATTGTTGCTAGAGCAAATATTACAAATTATACTGTAATTTGGGTTACCCAGATTTTATCCGCCAAATCAGAAATAACTTACATCAAGTTTCGTTGAATCTACTTTTTTACTCTATTTAAATTAAATTATACATAAACTTAAGTTGTTTTAAAAAATCGATTTTTTTTTTTCGTTATTAGTACTTTTTATTTGCAATAAAAAAAATATAAAATCCATTTTATTGTAAATCTCCTCCCTTCCAAAACACAGACTGACATTAATATTTCCCCTTAAAAATTATTTAAACTTTTTTTTTTAAAAAAAATTAATTGTAAAATATAACGTTTTCAGTTATCTTTTGATACTATAGAGGTCTTCAAAAAAAATGAACCAAGTTTACATGGTTTATAGATTGTAGTCTTGTTTTAGAAAGCTTTATTGCAAGTGAAGTGTCTTTTGTTTGTAATAAACTTTGTCAAGTTGCGTTGAATATTGTTTTTTTTTTGTTTTTTCTTTTTTTTTTTTTGGTGCATGTGTCTCATTCTAATGCTAAGACTATTGTATTTGATTGTATCTTTTCATAATAAACATCGCGTTGTATTTTTAATATTGATTCATTTTTTTCCATATTTCTTATAAGATAATGAAGCAAGGAGTATTGAATTGTTTCATCCCATGTTGGACCCTTTTGCTGGTGTGGTATCTCTTTTCTATTTTGATTTGTTAATTTAGATAAATGATAATTAAAAACTGTAATTACTTAATTATTATTATTATTTAGGCTCATTTATTAATTATTCATTTTATAATGATTAGAAAAGGTAACTGTTCTCTATATTTAGTTATTGTGGTAAAAACAAAATTTGTTCTTTTCATATATACGATTCATTCTAATGATTTCATTCATTGGCGTAGCTTGTTCTTTTCATATATACCAGGGTTTCCCAAACTTTTTCAGGCTGGCGCCCCCTTGTCTTCTAGAGTAGAGTGCCAGCGCCCCCTTGTCTTCTAGAATAGCCTGCCAGCGCCCCCTACCCCATAAAAATGGAAAGATATGCCAAAAAGCCTATCAGAACTAACCTATCCTATTCAGGTTAATGAATATAAGAATGGTATTTTAAAAGGGTGAAAGCGCAGGAAAATACTAATGTCCAGAAAGGGATGTTTGGGGAAAGAAAGAAGTACAGTAAGAAATAGTAAAAAACCATCCTCTAGCTGTCATGCAATCTACGGCCACAATCTATCTTTACAGAATTGAGATTACGGTCTACTATTTATATAGGGAACGATCATTTTATTCTTCTTATCTCGACCGAAAACTCATTTACTTCCGATCAAGGCTGACCTCTTAATCCCTAGGACATACGTGAAAGAGCAGCTTATCTTTTTATTCCCTTTATTTTGACCGAAAACTCTCTTTTACTTTCGACCGGGGCTGACCCCTTAATCCTCAGGTAAAAGAGCGACATATCTTTTGAAATTCTTATTTCTAATTTTTATTACTTGTATGGTTTTTGATGGTTACCGCCAACAGTTTGTGACGACGTTGTAAGTATTGTAGCAGCAAGCTGCTACATTAGCTACACTGTCGCCACCAACCATCTATTATTATTAGTTACCTCCCTCAAACCGCATAATGTTTTGCGTTAAGCCGCCCCCCAGGAAGACCGCCAATTTTGGAAATAATAAGCCCCAATATATCAAAACCACCTGCTCATCCAGGGCGACCTCTACTATGGAATACGCTATATATAACGATTCATTCTAATAATTTCATTCATTAGCGTAGCTTGTTCTTTTCATAATACGATTCATTCTAATGATTTCATTCATTAGCGTAGCTTGTTCTTTTCATATATACGATTCATTCTAATGATTTCATTCATTAGCGTACTTGTTCTTTTCATATATACTTCATTCTAATGATTTCATTCATTAGCGTAGCTTGTTCTTTTCATATGTACGATTCATTCTAATGATTTCATTCATTAGCGTGCTTGTTCTTTTCATATATACGATTCATTCTAATGATTTCATTCATTAGCGTAGCTTGTTCTTTTCATATATACGATTCATTCTAATGATTTCATTCATTAGCGTAGCTTGTTCTTTTCATATATACGATTCATTCTAATGATTTCATTCATTAGCGTAGCTTGTTCTTTTCATATATACGATTCATTCTAATGATTTCATTCATTAGCGTAGCTTTTCTTTTCATATATACGATTCATTCTAATGATTTCATTCATTAGCGTAGCTTGTTCTTTTCATATATACGATTCATTCTAATGATTTCATTCATTAGCGTAGCTTGTTCTTTTCATATATACGATTCATTCTAATGATTTCATTCATTAGCGTAGCTTGTTCTTTTATATATACGATTCATTCTAATGATTTCATCATTAGCGTAGCTTGTTCTTTTCATATATACGATTCATTCTAATGATTTCATTCATTAGCGTAGCTTGTTCTTTTCATATATACGATTCATTCTAATGATTTCATTCATAGCGTAGCTTGTTCTTTTCATATATACGATTCATTCTAATGATTTCATTCATTAGCGTAGCTTGTTCTTTTCATATATACGATTCATTCTAATGATTTCATTCATTACGTAGCTTGTTCTTTTCATATAACGATTCATTCTAATGATTCATTCATTAGCGTAGCTTGTTCTTTTCATATATACATTCATTCTAATGATTTCATTCATTAGCGTAGCTTGTTCTTTTCATATATACGATTCATTCTAATGATTTCATTTCATTAGCGTAGCTTGTTCTTTTCATATATACGATTCATTCTAATGATTTCATTCATTAGCGTAGCTTGTTCTTTTCATATATACGATTCATTCTAATGATTTCATTCATTAGCGTAGCTTGTTCTTTTCATATATACGATTCATTCTAATGATTTCATTCATTAGCGTAGCTTGTTCTTTTCATATATACGATTCATTCTAATGATTTCATTCATTAGCGTAGCTTGTTCTTTTCATATATACGATTCATTCTAATGATTTCATTCATTAGCGTAGCTTGTTCTTTTCATATATACGATTCATTCTAATGATTTCATTCATTAGCGTAGCTTGTTCTTTTCATATATACGATTCATTCTAATGATTTCATTCATTAGCGTAGCTTGTTCTTTTCATATATACGATTCATTCTAATGATTTCATTCATTAGCGTAGCTTGTTCTTTTCATATATACGATTCATTCTAATGATTTCATTCATTAGCGTAGCTTGTTCTTTTCATATATACGATTCATTCTAATGATTTCATTCATTAGCGTAGCTTGTTCTTTTCATATATACGATTCATTCTAATGATTTCATTCATTAGCGTAGCTTGTTCTTTTCATATATACGATTCATTCTAATGATTTCATTCATTAGCGTAGCTTGTTCTTTTCATATATACGATTCATTCTAATGATTTCATTCATTAGCGTAGCTTGTTCTTTTCATATATACGATTCATTCTAATGATTTCATTCATTAGCGTAGCTTGTTCTTTTCATATATACGATTCATTCTAATGATTTCATTCATTAGCGTAGCTTGTTCTTTTCATATATACGATTCATTCTAATGATTTCATTCATTAGCGTAGCTTGTTCTTTTCATATATACGATTCCTAATGATTTCATTCATTAGCGTACTTGTTCTTTTCATATATACGATTCATTCTAATGATTTCATTCATTGCGTAGCTTGTTCTTTCATATAACGATTCATTCTAATGATTTCATTCATTACGTAGCTTGTTCTTTCATATATACGATTCATTCTAATGATTTCATTCATTAGCGTAGCTTGTTCTTTTCATATATACGATTCATTTAATGATTTCATTCATAGCGTAGCTTGTTCTTTTCATATATACGATTCATTCTAATGATTTCATTCATTAGCGTACTTTTTTTCTTATATATTTCATTCATGGGGGGGGGGGGGGGGGGGGGGGGGGGGGGGGGGGGGGGGGGGGGGGGGGGGGGGGGGGGGGGGGGGGGGGGGGGGGGGGGGGGGGGTTTTTTTTTTTTTTTTTTTTTTTTTTTTTTTTTTTTTTTTTTTTTTTTTTTTTTTTTTTTTTTTTTTTTTTTTTTTTTTTTTTTTTTTTTTTTTTTTTTTTTTTTTTTTTTTTTTTTTTTTTTTTTTTTTTTTTTTTTTTTTTTTTTTTTTTTTTTTTTTTTTTTTTTTTTTTTTTTTTTTTTTTTTTTTTTTTTTTTTTTTTTTTTTTTTTTTTTTTTTTTTTTTTTTTTTTTTTTTTTTTTTTTTTTTTTTTTTTTTTTTTTTTTTTTTTTTTTTTTTTTTTTTTTTTTTTTTTTTTTTCATTCAATTTTAGCGTAGCTTGTTCTTTTCATATATACGATTCATTCTAATGATTTCATTCATGCGTAGCTTTTCTTTTCATATATACGATTCATTCTAATGATTTCATTCATTAGCGTAGCTTGTTCTTTTCAATATACGATTCATTCTAATGATTTCATTCATTAGCGTAGCTTGTTCTTTTCATATATACGATTCATTCTAATGATTTCATTCATTAGCGTAGCTTGTTCTTTTCATATATACGATTCATTCTAATGATTTCATTCATTAGCGTAGCTTGTTCTTTTCATATATACGATTCATTCTAATGATTTCATTCATTAGCGTAGCTTGTTCTTTTCATATATACGATTCATTCTAATGATTTCATTCATTAGCGTAGCTTGTTCTTTTCATATATACGATTCATTCTAATGATTTCATTCATTAGCGTAGCTTGTTCTTTTCATATATACGATTCATTCTAATGATTTCATTCATTAGCGTAGCTTGTTCTTTTCATATATACGATTCATTCTAATGATTTCATTCATTAGCGTAGCTTGTTCTTTTCATATATACGATTCATTCTAATGATTTCATTCATTAGCGTAGCTTGTTCTTTTCATATATACGATTCATTCTAATGATTTCATTCATTAGCGTAGCTTGTTCTTTTCATATATACGATTCATTCTAATGATTTCATTCATTAGCGTAGCTTGTTCTTTTCATATATACGATTCATTCTAATGATTTCATTCATTAGCGTAGCTTGTTCTTTTCATATATACGATTCATTCTAATGATTTCATTCATTAGCGTAGCTTGTTCTTTTCATATATACGATTCATTCTAATGATTTCATTCATTAGCGTAGCTTGTTCTTTTCATATATACGATTCATTCTAATGATTTCATTCATTAGCGTAGCTTGTTCTTTTCATATATACGATTCATTCTAATGATTTCATTCATTAGCGTAGCTTGTTCTTTTCATATATACGATTCATTCTAATGATTTCATTCATTAGCGTAGCTTGTTCTTTTCATATATACGATTCATTCTAATGATTTCATTCATTAGCGTAGCTTGTTCTTTTCATATATACGATTCATTCTAATGATTTCATTCATTAGCGTAGCTTGTTCTTTTCATATATACGATTCATTCTAATGATTTCATTCATTAGCGTAGCTTGTTCTTTTCATATATACGATTCATTCTAATGATTTCATTCATTAGCGTAGCTTGTTCTTTTCATATATACGATTCATTCTAATGATTTCATTCATTAGCGTAGCTTGTTCTTTTCATATATACGATTCATTCTAATGATTTCATTCATTAGCGTAGCTTGTTCTTTTCATATATACGATTCATTCTAATGATTTCATTCATTAGCGTAGCTTGTTCTTTTCATATATACGATTCATTCTAATGATTTCATTCATTAGCGTAGCTTGTTCTTTTCATATATACGATTCATTCTAATGATTTCATTCATTAGCGTAGCTTGTTCTTTTCATATATACGATTCATTCTAATGATTTCATTCATTAGCGTAGCTTGTTCTTTTCATATATACGATTCATTCTAATGATTTCATTCATTAGCGTAGCTTGTTCTTTTCATATATACGATTCATTCTAATGATTTCATTCATTAGCGTAGCTTGTTCTTTTCATATATACCATTCATTCTAATGAATGAAATCATTAGCGTAGCTTGTTCTTTTCATATATACGATTCATTCTAATGATTTCATTCATTAGCGTAGCTTGTTCTTTTCATATATACGATTCATTCTAATGATTTCATTCATTAGCGTAGCTTGTTCTTTTCATATATACGATTCATTCTAATGATTTCCATTCATTAGCTTAGCTTGTTCTTTTCATATATACGATTCATTCTAATGATTTTCATTCATTTGCGTAGCTTGTTCTTTTCATATACAGTGATACCTTGAGATACGATTGCCCTAACATACGATTATTTGAGATACGACACGAAATATTCGACCATTTTTTGCTCCGATATACGACGAAAAATTTGAGATACGATTTGGTGATTCTTACTCACGACGGAGGAGCTAAAGGAGTTGCATAAGATTTCCCATCGGAGGTAATGCTGGAACTCAGCAGTGAGGAGGAGGTCGAGCCGGTGGAGGAACTAACTTCACGTGAAATTCGTGATATCCTTGACAAGTGGCAGGAAGTGTCTGATTTCGTAGAAAAAAGACACCCAGAGAAAATGTCTACTGGGAGAGAGAGTGCCTTATTTAATGATAGGTGTCTCACATTTTTTCGTAACATTTTAAAAAAGAGGCAGAAACAAACCTCTCTTGATCGTTACTTTTCAAAGGTCTCACGTAGTGAATGAGGCCAAAAAGGCACAACATGAAAGTGATGATTAGCCTAAGTGATGATTAAAAAAAAAATATAGAAATTATGGGGATATCTAAGAATTTAGATCCAGATTTTTTTTTGAAAAAAAAATCTGGGCCTTAATTCTTAGATACAACAAATCTAAAAAAAAAATTGAAAAAAAATTTAAATAAAAATTTAAACTCCTTTCTTTTTTATTGATTTTATTAACATTTATCATACATCAATATGTTATTTTACCATATTTGTGTTATTACTCGTTTATTTGTACAAAAAATGTTATATTATATGCAATTTAACGTTTTTTTTTTTGAGTGATTTAGTATCGCTGGAACGCATTAATACATATTACATTGTTTTTAAAGGGAAAAATTGCTTTGAGATACGAATTTTTTGACATACGACGATGGTTACAGAACGAATTAAAATCGTATCTCAAGGTATCACTGTATACGATTCATTCTAATGATTTCATTCATTAGCGTAGCAACTCTTTACCGTCTTCCTCCGTTGGACATTGATAATCCGTTAACTTTCAAAATTCCCGATAATAAGATTAACTGATTTCCATGGAACTAACATTAGACTGCTGTTATTAGTCCCAGACATTCATCTTATTACAGTACTGGTATACATACATATACAGTCAGCATCAAGGAAAACCAGAAATTTTTCAAAAGAAAAACATAATAATTCATATCATAAACAAATTGTAAACTTAAATTAACATAATAAATTATATTAATTTATTATTAGCAAATAAATATAATCAATTTTTTTAATCTATTAAAAAACTAGTTTTGAAAAAATTTAAAATAATTTTTTTTTTAACATATTTATTTGAATACATAACTGCGCATATGATGCGTAACAAGCATATGTAGTATGAGCAATACAAATAACTTTGACAAACATTAACAACATAAATTTCTTTTTTATTTGCAATTATTACAGTTGAAAATCTCTTTTAAAAACAGTTTTACACAAATAAAACATAAAAACAATTATGACCTTAAGAACTCATTCTGGTATAAAATTGCAGATTTTTTGCTAGTTTTTATGATTTTAAGTTCTTTTCTATTTTTACACCCTCAAAATGCCGACCCCCTGGCACGTGCCGCCTGGGGTCGTCCGCCCTACCCCCCACCCCTAGCTGCGCCACTTTCTGATAGTCATAACAAAGTTAAAATTAAAATATTTTATTATTATTTTAAAATGACCTTAAAAACTCATTTTGGTATAACATTATACATTTATGGCTGACTTAATTATTTTATTTTTTTGCCCCTCAAAATGCCCCCCTCCCCCCCTAGCACGTGCCCTCCGAGGAGGACCGCCCCCTCCTCTTGCTATGCTACTGCCCTTTGCTGAAGTTATTATGAATCAGGTATACGAATAGAATTCATATTAATGTTTACAGACTTTTATTTTACAAAACAATTTATTGTGTAGTTATTTAAGTCAATGTAAGTTATATTCATTATTAGAACGAGACTTAATAACAACTAATTGAAATAATCAATAAGATGTCATTTTTTTTCTAGACATATGCATAGAGTCGAAGTTTATGAAACTTACTTATCCAATCCTAAAATAGTATACGTGATATTGAATCAACTGGAACACAAACAAGTACAGTAGTACCTCGAGATACGAATTTAATTGGTTCCAGAACCTCCGTCATATCTTAATAAATTCGTATCACGAACATATAATTACCATAAGAATTAATGGAAAAAAAATTAATTGGTTCCACGGCCCAAAACCCGTATATAATTTCCTATTTTACGTTATAAAACTAACAAAAGTACACTAAAAAAACAAGCATTTAACCATGCAAATACAAAAGAATTGAATAAATAATGAATTAATATGTAAAAACAGAGTTTCAGGTGCATGATTTTGGTACGTGGGTGGTTTTCAGATGCAAGATTTTGGTACGCGGGTGTCTCCCGCTAGCGTACGTAAACATACGGTAGTGTAGGTCACGTCTGGTGCTTAATTTTGTCGTGCAGAGTTTGCCATGTTTGTTTACCAATCCTAGTACGGCCTAGACTACCGGGATGAAATTTTTGTGTGCAGAGTTTGCCGGGTTTCATTTGACCAATTTTTCATGTTGAGTTTGCCATGTTTTTTTACATGTCCTAGTCAGGCCTAGCCTAGGCCTAGCAACACACACGACTGACTGTCCCAAACGGTCTCAGAAGCTTCTAGAAGTTTCGAGAAAATTCTTTCTCGGCGCCTCAGATTTTACGTCGTAAGATGAACATTACGTCGTATTTAGAACAAGATTTTCACGAAATTTTTGGCCTTATCTAGAATAATTCGTAAGAAGAAGCAATCGTATCTCGAGGTACTACTGTATAGTGATATTGGACTGATTAGAGCATTTTCAATTAGAGCATTTTCAATTTTCAACCATTTCCACAGAAATAGTTGGAACAAATGATTTTTATTTTAAATAAAAATAAAACAAACAAAAAAATCAATTAGCTATCAAGAAGTTTGATATGACGTTTACTTATAGTAAAGTAGAGTGTAGACCACTCAAGCTTTTGATTAGAAATGAGAAGAAACACTTAAGTTTCCAATCACAAAAAAGGTTTTATCAAATTGTGAAGCGTTTAAAACACTTAGTGTTCATCGTCAGGTTATATTTGCCTCAGTAAGGTTATATTGACTGTCTAAGCAGTCAAAAGACACTGACTTCTTGTGTATGGATACTTTGTGTTTCATCATCTTTCTAATCATGAGTAAGTACCATACAATAACTGCTGAGTTAATAGAATTAATTTATTTCTTAATTTACTGATTTAATTAATAATGTAATTGTATTAAATTAATTTAGGTGTTAAAATAATTAAGTAAAAAAATTACCAACTAATTATATAATAAAATGTAGGTGATAAAATAATTAATTATGCAAATATAATCAAAAAATATAGTATTTACAGTAAAATTGTAAAAAATGGTTCCATCTTATTAATATTATTATTATTATTCTATTATTATAACTTCGTTTTGTACAAATTCTTTGAAATGATAACAACTATGTGAACTCTATTGAAACGTAAAACTTTAGAACATAAATAGAACGTATAAATTTAGAATGTATTGAAAATTAGTTTATAATATCATTCAGCAAATGACTCTACTCTTTATTATTAGTCATCGTGATTCATTTGATTTGTTTGACCAAGGCTGTAGCAGTGTTCACAAAGTAGAGACAACTGCATTAAAACGAAACATTGAATTAAATAGCTTTTCAGTTAACTTAATAATATATTTACTTTCAGCAAAGTTTAATGCGTACTGCACTAGTTTTTAAAATATAAAACATATTATTATCGACCGACCTGAAATTCAATTACTAAATTCCACTAATATATGTTTTATTATCATTTTTGTTTTTTATTATAAAATTATCTATTTAAAAATGTTTCTTTAAAATTAATAACGATTATATAGAATCATTTTTTTTTAAAATAAAACTCTCAAAAATTTATAGGTTAAAATGTGTATTTAGTTCATAATTATTTCCTGTCGATTATGTATACACTGGCTTAATTAAGAGCCAAATATCTTTCATATTTTTCCAATTCAAAATGGCGTCTTCGTTGAATAGCTGTAAGCGTCAGTTTTTTTTAAATAAAAGTTTAGAAAAAAAATTGTTACTTGCTGCAGTTTGAAAGTGATTTTAATAATTATATTACAAAGTCATTCACACGTGAAATTATTTTTGTGTTCGTATAAGTGTTTACAAAGAGATGAAAAGAAGGCAAAAATCTTCACATCAGAAAGAAAGTTAGTACACAAATTTAAAATAAGCTTCAATGTTTTTACTATATTGCGTTAAGTCATAACTATTAAATGATAACTAACAAAAGTAGATTGAGAAATAATTTACACTAAATCATATTAATGGAAGACAAAAAAGTGAAAATCATCTTCACTAATAAGCATTAGAATTATTTTTAACTAATTAATGCCACTAAAGTTTTAAAACACTCATTTAAATTAATAGGCAATTAGAAAAAGTTATTCGGAGAAAAAATAATGTACTATTCATCCATTTAAGTATTTCTAATTATTTGGCTTTCTATATATTAACAACAATAGAAGCAATTCAAATATAATCTTTTAATGTTAGAAAAAAAGAGGAAAATAGCATATTAATAATTAAATTTATAGAAAGAAATATCACAAATATTAGTAATACTATGTTGTAAACTGACTGATGATTCAGGTTTTAATGAAATTTTATCTTTTATATTGTTTACAACTTAATGTTTAATAATGTTAACAATACTTTAAAAAAAGTTAATAACAGAATATTAATATAACGTTTTTATTAATCAATGTTTCAGTGCAAATATTAAGAAAGTGTATTTTAACAACAATTTTTTTCTTTTAAACTAATTTTAATAATCTAGCTTAAACCTAGTTTTCTTTCTTATTCAGCTTAAAGTAAGTTGATTATATCTTGAAAATAGTTATAAAATAACTTATAAACTCATTACTGCTTTTAATTTAACTATTTTGTAGGTAAATAAATGAATTTTAAACATTATTTAAAAAGTCAGAACCTTTTTGTGGTAGTAATCCTTAGATTTCTTGTATACATTACACTTGTTGTGTTTAATTTTATTTAACTGTCAATTAATAGTTTATGAATTAGTTAATATTACTAATTATTAATAGGAAACTTATTAGTAGATTTCAAAAATTAAGAAATAATTTTAAATATACAAACAAGTTTACCATGATTTAATATTTTTACTTTTAATTGTTAATACAGTGAAACTTAAAGAAAATATATCAGGCTCTATAGTACTATAATATAAAATAATTAGTATACTAATAATTCTTTAGTATAATAATTATACTAAATAAACAGATTTTAGAAAAATGCCATTAATGCATTGTTTCTAATCTAAAATGCTTCTGTTTTTTTGCAAGGATATAAAAATGTAATTACGTTGTTTAATTTGATTAACACTATATTTTAAAGGACTTCAGTTCTTGTATTTAACATAAAATTCAGATTACTAAGAAAGTGAATTTACATTTTGAAAATTAATTCGAGATAATTTTCTTATTTTTAATAAAAGTGTTTCCTTTTTGTGTATAACTCTTTACTTTATTGCAAAATTTTGCTATATTAACATTTATGGTAAATATGCAGAGACAGGGGCACTTAAAAACATCACAGTCAGAATTTAAAAACTAGATTAAAACTGTACTGTTTTCATCAGTGGATAGTAAATTGATTATATGTTGCAAATAGTTATAAAATAATTTATAAATTCATTACTACTTTCAATATAAGTATTGATATATAAAGTAATTAATTTAAAAAGTTAGAACCTTAAAACAGTGTTTAAACTTTAGAAAAGTACATAATTTCGTTAAATTAATTTTCAGTTCAGTTCATTGAGTCAATTAATGCATTAAATTCATTTTGAAATTAAATATTTTAAAATTAATGAACAGTTAAATTGCATATCATTGTTATTAACAAACAGTTTCTTTTAAGTATCATCACAGCTATTCGTATACATCATCTAAAGAATCCGGTTTTGGAACATATCTATTGTTGGGAAAACCGCTTTTTGACTTTTGATATCCAACATTTCATATGATTTAAACTAAAATGTTTAAAATTATCCTTACTTTTGAATTTAATAGAGATTTTGAATGAAATTATTCAACCAGGAAATGACAAAGGTCACCATCGGTACATTTGAGCCAAATTTATTTGTTGCAGTTAATTGATTAAAGAAATATTCTGAGAGAAAATATTTCTGTAGTCATTCAATCTTATTTAACAAATGAACTGATCGGTTTATAATAATATTATCACTTTATAATAATAATATTAATATTTTTGTTCTATTAAATTTTAATATAGAAATTAACATTACAATATAAATATACAATATTAAACAGATTGAAGTAATTTAAAAAAAATTACTTTAAAAATTTATTATTGATCAATATTAATATTTTTAATATAATAAGTATTACATTATATGTGTATAATAATACTTCTCAATAAACAAATGAAATAACAATCAATGATCAAACCACAATATGAAATGGAAAAAAAAAACTAAAGATCTTTCAACCGTAACAAGCGGTCTTCGTCAGAGTCAAAAACCCAACTGATTTCTTGTTATGGTTGAAAGATCTGAGTCTTGTTTTCCCATTTCATTTTGTGGTTTGATCATTGATTGTTAGTTCATGCGTTTATGTGGAATCTTTCTATAGATTACTAGTACAAGCACATTAATAAACCCATACACTGGGAGGTCTGGTGATTCTGCGCTATCTCTCGGAATAAAAGTTTCTATTTTTTTTCCTAAAGTTGATGCTACTATAGTACAATACTGTCTCTAATTTCTCCAAAACTAGGGCTCTTTACTACTTCATTGCAAAAAAGATATGCATGACTTCATTTTTCAATAGGTTGGAACCTCATGCCCATTGTCCACCTGATGATACAAGATTTTTTTTAAATGGATGAAGTCCTATGGATTGGTCGGAAAAGGACCAAAGACCAAGTTGGGTTTTTGACTCTGACGAAGACCTCTTGTTAGGAAACTTGGCTCGAGTGTACTTTAATAATATTATTTATCAGATATATAGGTATTGATTTGAAAAATAACTGTTTCTGGGAGATATTGATCATGGAATTTGCCTGTTTGCGGCAAAAGAGACTGAATTATACTTACAGTTTTTTGTTCATTCAAGATTTTATTTATAAGAAAACTTTGGATGTTTCTTCCAAATATTATCTTGATGAACTGCTTCATATAGAGTCCTAGCAAAGATGAATTGTAACTTAAATATGTCAAACTTGAATATTTTTTAAGTGACTCAACCCTCGAGTTCCGTACTTAAAAATAACCGTATTTTCATGTTTTTTGTGCTTTTTTTTCTTTCGAATAGCATAAATTATTATATGGGGTATTGGTAATTCACAATGAGGGCAGTGTGAGACCGAGTAGCCTAGGCTACTGCAATTTCGTTACGTTAAGCCAGAGATTCACAAAGTGGGTTCCACAGAACCCAGGGGTTCCTTATCGGACTGTCTGGGGTTCCGTAAAAAACATTTAAAGAAAACATTTTTCTAAATTTCTTTTTTTTTTTTTTAGTGGGTATGGATTTATTCTGTGTTTCTTGTGAATCATGAAACTGAATAATACTTATATACATAAGTAGAAGTGGACAAAATTTTATTCATATTTAGGATGAATCACTAGTCAGTTTTTGGAGCTATCTTATTCCCAAATTTATTTCTATTGTAAAAATAGCACTTCACACATTGCTGCCACTTCCCACTACCTAATTATGTAAAACCTGATTTTCCTTTTAAACTGCCATAAAAACTAAATGCCTAAGTAGACTTAATGCTCGGTCTGACTTGAAAATCAAACTTTCAACTATAAGACCAAGTATGATTACTAAATAAACTTTGTGTTAAAGTTGCTAATAATTCTGTTTTATGTGTTATGCACTTGTGGAAGATATGAAAATTAAAATCTTTTAGTGTGAATTTTTATTCGAAAAATACGCATTGCAGTAATATTACTTTTTAATTGTTTTTTTTTAAATATACATACTATTTATAAAAGCTTATGAAAATATTTATATTATGATTGTATAAAATCATTAGAATCTGGGGTTCCTGGGAAAGTAACTGAAGCAAAAAGGGTTCCGCATCGAAAAAAGTTTGAAAAACTCTGCGTTAAGCAAACTAAACCTTATTATTTATGAACAATATTATTATTATGTATATTAATGTATAATAAACATAAACTAACTGTATCTACATGTATTTGATGATTTACGGTAAGGTGAGCTGTCCTCCCTTCTCATATGTCTACGCTACTCCAATTTCATTCAAGTATTTTCAAATCGGCTTTTACAGTATTCAGCCCGTCTAACCCTACAAAACTGTATTGTGAGCGTAGGCTATATAACCTAGCCGTCAACAGTTAGGCTAGGATTTTTTTTCTATTTATATACAAATTTATTTTATTATCTATTTATAGAAAATTATCAAATTATAAAATTTATTTTCTATTAGGTTAGGTTAGGTTAGGGCAGGTTGCAGTGGCAGTCCCACAAGGGAACACACTTAGGCCGAGCATTGGTCCTTTGTGATACCACACAATGAAGATTGATTCTATAGTGGGAGTCCTAAATTTTGCCTAACTCAAATGTATTTAGAGTAGGGATCTTTAACGAGTACCTGACATCGTACAGGCTCGGGACCGACGGTTTAACGTCCTTCTCCGAAGGACGACGTGCTCAGATTTATTCACCTTCCGCGTGAATAAATCGAGGGCCAGGTGAGGATCGAACCCCGGTCCTATGAGTTTAGAGGCGAGCACGTAACCACTGAGCTAGCCTGGCCCCTATTTTCTATTAACAATAGCGTTTATTTAAATTAAATGTTCAGTTTACTAAAGTAAAACAAATTGAAATAGCGTAGACCTAGAAAGTTTTAGTGAGGTTATGTATATATCTTAGTCTGCTGCCAACCACTTAGCCTACCCTACACATCATAAGGCTATCACTTACCAGTGTTACCAATTTCCGGACTTTTCTGTTCCCGGACCTATTTTTTTCTCAATTAATACGGAAATTCGATGGTGGAGTGTATTTTATTTCTATGTTTAATGTTGTTTATTTGTAACTAAAAATTAAGAAATTAGTCTTCAAACAGAAGAAGTTTTCTTGAAAGAAACATGACTTTTTGAACACTTAGTAGTGGGCAAGTGTGTTTTCTTGTATCGTTTTCTATTGTTCGGACTGGCTACTTGATGTTGAGATAGTCTACAATGTAGCGTGCTTACCTTTAGTACAGAAGATCGTAGGTTCGAATCTTGACCACAACCCTATTTTTTTTTTTAATTTTAAAAATAGAAATTTCATACAAACCGGTACTTGAGAAAGGTTTATAAGGCTTGATGGTGCTGACCTGTGCCTAGTCAGAAAATTATAAAAATTGATTCTAATAAACTCAATGAGTTTAAATTTATTATTTTCCCATGTAGAATTATCCCGGTAATGTAGCTATTCCACAAATTAAATGGGTGCCAAGTAATAAATGAGCCAAACTGTCTACCCCCTAGAACAGTGCTATAGGAAAAAGAAGCATGAGTATTGGAATGAAAAAGAACAACCAAATTGTTCAACAGCTGCTTTCTTATGGAAAAAATCTGACCTACACTTAAGTTTATCATAAATAAATATATGATATATATTACATACATATCATACTAGGTGACAGTCTATTAGATTCTAGTTTTGTTTTAATGTGGCAATCGTGTACACCTAATATCAAGTTCCCGAGTAAATTATTACACAGGCTAACAAAAAAAAAAAATTTAGCATGGAGCCTACGATGTTTCAACAGATTTTTCCTAAATTATAGGCGCTGATTCCAGAAATGCTGTCATTTTTTCTCTATCAGGTCAAGTTTTTCTGCTTTGGCATACTCTTCTTTCCGGCAAGGCGATAGCTACAATAAAGACAGGCAATCTGAAGAAATAATATTTTTATTTAACTTTAAGACACATATTCATTAATCACAACAAAATATTTGCAATACATATGGAATACATTTGGATTTCAACGTATATTCCACGCAAATATCGCAAAACACATTTCGTTTGTTTAAGGAACGTTGCCTAGGACAGTGGTTTCCAAACTTGATTACTATGCCTCCTTTAAAAATATTTCATTTGCCCCCCCCCCCCCCCCCCCAACTGAAAATTTCATAAATACTCAAACATTTTTCCTCTTATATAATTTATTCATACAAACTAATGGAAAACGATATTTTATTATTGTTTTTAATGAGATGGATGTGGTTGTCTATTAGCACAAAGTTTATCAAATCTTAGTGTTTGTGACGATATAGCTACTCGTAGCCTTTTTTTTACAACTAAACGAGCTTTATATTTGGATTTCATTACAGCCAAGGTAGAAAATCATTTTTTTTTTTACATAGAAAACTTTAGCAGTAATTTGGAAAATTATTCGCAATGACTAATTTTCGCGGCTCCCTTTAGACTAGTCCGCGCCTCGCAGTTTGTAAAACGCCTGGCCTAAGAGAAGATGAAGCCATGTTCAATATTTACTTTAAAAATCCGCAACGGAAGTAAAAGCTTCAACGTTTATGATTTATAATCATTTAACAATGATCGCAATAACAACTTGCAATTATTTTAAGGTCAATAAAGGCATGAAAGAACGAACATCTCAATAACTTACCTGATGAGAAAAAAAAGTATGATTTTCGGAATCATATTAATCTATTTCTAATGGAAATCAGATTAGAAACCTTGGGCAGAAAAATTGTGTTGACCAGTGTTATCAAGCTAATAGATAATCAATTTAAGTTTTTTTTTCTTTTATTGTGCATATACCCATTTTCCAGTTAGAGCAAACTTCAAAATCCTTGATGTAAAACAATGTGATTTATTATTATTATAATAAAATAGTAATGAATTGTCGACCGTGGGACAGATATATAACTAAAAAGGATAAATCAGGATGCGTTCAGTTTCTTCCACTTCCAATCAAACTCTCATTGCCGACGTTTCGATTTTATTCAAAATCTTTTTCAAAAGCAAAAGTAGGAATATTTGAAAATGAACGAACTATTACAGACTGCATTAATATTGCTTTTGTAATGTAATTTGTAATAGTTCTTTCATTTTCAAATATTCTTACTTGTGCCTTTGTGAAAAAGGTTTTGTATAAAATCGAAACGTTGACAATGAGAGTTTGATTGGAAGTGGAAGAAACTGACCGCATCCCGATTTATCCTTTTTTGTTAATATATTATTATTATGGTTATTGCCTGATACTCATCGGGCTCGTGAGTAAACAGATGTACTTCTCTTTATCGTTTCTAAAAGAAACTTTTTAATTTATGTTCATTAATTGATTTCATAATTACCCTTAGATAAATATCTATCAATTTTTTTTAGGTATAATTTGCCAAAAATCATTAACCTCTTAAACTCGATTGCCGAAGCATTAACCTAGATTAAAGAAGTAATTGAGCTACTTTCTTCTTACGACAGCTATAAGGGCCATTTTTATCTGGATTTATATCTAGACCTCCCACTTCCTTTGCTAATATTTCAACAATTTGGAGACCCTGCTGCTTAAACTCAAATACAGTACCATAAAGAAGAATTCCTCTGGTTATAATGAAAGGTTACCCGCATATTTAGTGTATCTTACCTTGATTATTTAGTATATCCAGTAGGTCATCCACAACTCATCTTCCGTGATGAAGTCAATAGTGGTCGAAATGTCAGTTGTAGTAGATTCTATACTTACATATAGTTATGGATTATGATAGGTCTCCTGCACATCCTATTGCCTTGGTTATTTAGTGTATCCTGTAGATCATCCACAACTCAACTTCCCTGAAGAAGTCATTGGTGGTCAAAACGTCAGCCTTAAATAGTATTTTTGCCTAAAATAGTTGTAAACCATTCTATAGTTTTTGGATTAATGTAATGATTTATGTATTTGTGCTGATTCATTGGATATAAAGGCATGTTATCAAAAGTTCCGTCTATATTCTATATACAAGACACAACCCAGAGTAATTCAGTAGGCCTTAAAAATTTTCCTATATTTTAACCTATTTTTTGGAGCTGATTAAGCATTCTGATAGGTATATTGTTTCTAATGAAGATACTTATGTCCCATAAACTTCACGTTAGTACAAACACTATTCATTTTCAGTGTAATAGGACTTATTTTTAATACGGTAAACTCATTAAATATCGCTATTAAAGCAAAAATAAAAACCTACAAGTTTTATTTTTTAGGGCAACCTTTTTGAGAGTGCGTGCCAAAATCAGCCAAGTTTCTGACACAAACTTTTCCAAGTCCCAGCCAATATTTTCTAGAACATATTTGGTATCTTTTAAGAACTTTTAAAACGAAAAAAAAAGTAAATTAGTTCAGTGCAGTAAAACATAGTATAAAAAAAATAGAAAAAAAGTATTTAACCTCTTAAAAATAAGGTAACTATGGCAACAAGATCAACTTTTTTTCTTGAGACCTCTTTAGCTTCGTAGAGCTTAAACCTCTTCACCACCAGACGTACATATACTGTCATGGCATGAAAGCTTATACCCCAAAGAAAGTAGTTTTTTTTTTGTTTGTTTGTGCTTAGGGTAACATGTGCTTGCATCTGTGCTAAGGATAACCTGTCCTCTTGCGTGCCAGAGACAAGTCATCGGCGTACCAAGTTTGGCACGCGTGCCAGAGGTTGCCAAACCTCTACCTCCGCTGTAGACATTAATCCTGAACCCGAACAGTCGGGGCTGTTGACTCCGCTAATCAAATTACTACCCCCGGGTGGCAAAAATAGTTGCTACGACCCAGAGTAGTTTATAATTAGTTGAAGTTTTTAATTATATTATTTTTATTTTATTTTAAATTATAAATTTATTTAATTTATAATTTATGTTTATAATAAAAGAAAAATTATTTTGCCATTCTTTAATATATAATTCCAAAAGAATTAAGGGGGTTTCTTAAGAACCCTAAAAATCATATATTTGTTATTAATATTTGTAGTTAATAATAATTAATATTAATAATTTATTATTAATCATGTAGACTCATTGCAGCACTTTTGTTAAGACAACTATTCATCAAATTATTGAAATAAATTAGAATTAGTAATAATACAATCCGTCATACCTCGTAAAGTCTCAGAAAAGCTCGACCGGTTTCGGGTCCGTCTGGATCCCATCTTCAAGAGCAACTAACTGACTGTGAATGTTATTTTCCTATAACCTACCTATATATACATGCATATTGTTATTACCACTGAGGTTAGTAAGATTAATATTAGAATTAGAAAAAACCTTCATACCTCGTAAGTTGATATCGGAGATGTTGGAGCGCTTTCGGATCTGGTCCATCTTCATTCGCAACTAATCTATGGGGCTATTGTCGAGAGGTTTTATAGTCGTGTCCACTGCTATCTAGATATTGTTATTTTACATTATGGCGTTATTTTTTAATTTATTTAATTATTATCTAATCTAATTCTTTTATAGTTTTTTTTATCGTCTTATTGTCCGTCCAGTCTTCTTTTTATTTTTGTTAATGGTTTAAATAGGATATCGGATTGGTGGTTTATCTGTTCGTTTATTATATTACCCGATTTTTTATGTTTATAAATTTCTAGTTGTTCTATTATATTAAGTCTCTGTCCTTTCTGTCCCGTCTTTAGTAAGTCCATTGAGTTTTCTATGCTGTCAGGTTCGTGTCCGTGTTTGGTAAGGTGATTTGCGAAATTAGATTTATTAGTATTATTTAAATAATCTTTAAGATGTTCTTTGAATCGTTGTTTTAGGGTTCTTCCCGTTTGTCCTACATATATTTGATTACAGTCTTTACATTTTAATTTATATATTCCGCTTTTTTCGAATTTGTTAGTTTTATTTTCCGTGGAGCAAGCTAATATTTGATTTATAGAATTATTAATTTTATACCCTACCTTTATATTGTACCATTTAAGTAAGTTCGCGATTTTATAACTAATATTTCCTATGTACGTTATAGACGCGTATTTATTATTATTAGACCTTTCATAATTATTTATTTTGTTCGTTCTATTTGTTAAAATTTTATTGATTAAGTTTGAGTTGTAACCGTTATTCGTTGCTATTTCTTTAATTATATTTAACTCTTTTTTTATAGTTATTAGGATTCATCGGAATTCTTATTAATCTATACATTCATGTATAACAAGATAACAAGATCTACATTATGTAATCAGTGTTGTGTGTGTAGGTAATTTTTTTTTGCATATTTCTTTAATTGCTATGTTTTTTCCTTTTATTTCTTATTTCATTATCTATTTCCAGTTCCTTGTGTCGTCTTTTAAATGTTATTAGTGGTTTTGTTAAAATGTCGGTTTGATGGTTTGTTTGTTCATTGATTATATTGTCTGTCATTTTATGTTTGTATATTTCTATTTGTTCCTGTATGTTCATTCGTTGTCCTTTTTGTCCCGTCTGTAGTAAGTCCATTGTGTTTTCCATACTGTCTGGATTATGTCCAAATTTGTTTAAGTGGTGCGCATAGTTTGATTTGTTTGTGTTGTTGGTGTAGTCTTTAATGTGTTCTTTGAATCTGTCTTTTAGTGTCCTTCCCATTTGCCCGATGTTGTTTTTACCACAATCTTTGCATTTAATTTTGTATATTCCGCTTTTTTTCAAATTTATTATCTTTGTTCTCTATTGTGTTGTTTGTGATTTGGTTTATAGTATTATTCGTTTTATAACCTATTTTTAATGAATATTTTCTCAGAAGAGTCGCAATTTTTTCGCTAGGTTTACCTATGTAAGTTAAAGACGCGTATCTGTTCGTTATTCCCGGTGTTATACTGTTATTATTGTGTTTATTTCTTCTTTCGTTTATTATTCTTTGTATAATTTTTTCCTTATACCCGTTATTTTTTGCTATTGTTTTTATCGTATTTAATTCCTTATTATAGTTTATTGGATTCATGAGTACATTTAGTAATCTATCAATCATGTATCTATACGCAGATGTATTATAAAATTTGGAATTATTAAACAGATAATTATTGTCTGATGGAATAATATAATACCTGGAATCTTATAAAAAAAATATCCAAGTCAATGTAAACAAATCCAAATTCAACAGTTTATCGTGTTATTCTAAGCTGAATTTTCACTTTTTATATCTATACAGTAGATGTGCCTGTCTTTTACGGCTGTTTTTACGAAAGTTCAGAGATGATACATAGTACTCCAAAATATTATCAGAAATTATAGAATAGTAGAAAATATTATTAGTAGAGTCCATAACTGTCATTAGATCTGGAGTTTCTTTTACGTTTTTGCAGCTTTTTAGATATAGAACTGAAATTTGATTTTATTCTAGGCATATTTCTAATTTAGTACACGGGTCGGTACTAACAGGGCAGAACATTTTTCTAAGGGTGGATTCGGTTTCTCTAATGTATAAAACGTAAAGATACCTTGAAATGAGTCAGTTGTAAGCAATGTACAGGCAAAACCTTTCTTTTATTTATATAGATTACTCTATAAAAAGATTTCACATAAACACGTGAAATAACAATGATCAAACCACAATAAGAAATGGGAAAACAAGACTAAGATCTCTTCCCTCCCACTCTTCTCAACCCCTCACCAGATGTTTTCTGCATCTGGTGTTCAGTTGGGTTTTTGACTCTGACGAAGACCGCTTGTTACGGTTGAAAGATCTTAGTCTTGTTTTCTCATTTCTTATTGTGGTTTGATCATAGATTACTCTATATAAATCAGATTTTCCCTTTTTACAGAATATTAATTTTTAATTTAATTTACTTAGAATAAAATTTTATATTTTTTAACCGTTCAGTGATCATTTTTTTTTTCTGAAATCGTAAAATGTACGATAACACCCCTTTCTGTTCAACTAATTTGAACAAATAAAGTATTGAGCTCATCCTCTCAAAAGGTACTATTTCTGGGTATAAATTCATTGTAATCTATTTGTGACCTGTACAGTGTTCATACGCTTTTAGAATCAATAGAAACTCTAAATTTTTACTTTTTACAGCAAACTTACATAAATTTGAAGTTATTTTTTTATATTGTTTGATTGTTTCAAATAGTTTTACAATAATTTCAAAGTTTTAACACAGTAGAGTTAGGCTGTATGGAGAAAAAATATATCTGAAATAATATTTTAGCAATAAAAAAATGACTTTCTCATTATTAAATATTGACAAAAAACAATAGGTCACATCTATACTTCAGTATCTATTTTTGTGTAAAATATGTATTCTTTCACCAAACGATGTAGATTGTGGGCTGCCTAAAAACTTTTAGATACACACAAACCCACATGAATACAGATATGATCCAAAAAAAACTTCAAAAAAGAACCTTTGTGGGCCTCAAAACATGAAAATTCGTTAAAATCTAAAATTCAATATTTCATTATGACTTTAGTACAATATATATAGAGAGAGACAAAACATATTGGTTTATGAAAAGGAAATTCATAAAAAGGAAAAGGAAAATATAATATATAAAATATATAATATTTTATATAATATATAAAAAAAGGAAAAATAAATAAATGATACTAGAGAAATAAGTTTATTCAATTACATTATCAGTCATAATGTAACTACAGAGGAGAATACATTGTTCCTGAGATAACATGTCAAGGTAGGAGGCAACGTGAAGCTATGTTGGCTGAAATCGTCTAAAAGCCAAAGAGTACTCGCAGAAAAGCACTTTGTAACCTGAAGAAAATGACCATATTTTCCGGACTATAAGTCGCTCCGGAGTATAAATCGTTCCAGAGTACAGGTCTCACCAGTCATCAAAATGCATAATAAAGAAGGAAAAAAAAACATGTACAAGTCACACTGAAGTATAAGTAGCATTTTTGGGGGAAATTTATTTGATAAAATATAACACCAAGAACAGACAAGTCATTTAAAATTTAATTGATGAACAATTTAAAATAAAAGTAGAATAAAGGCAACAACAGGGTGAACTGTATGCTTACGTTACATGACAAACTGAGAACGTACCTGGTATGTTAAAATAACATATTAGAGTTATTCCGATAACTAAATAACATTTCGTGTGAAAATAACATGTGAAATGATATATCGGTAATAATGTGTTAATAATTTCACACGTAAGTCGCTCCAGAGTATAAGGCGTACCCCCGGCAAAACTATATTGTATAGTAGTATAAACTATACAATACTATATAGTAAACCCTCAGTATACTATAATTTAGTATACTTAAAAACCGCGACTTATAGTCGGAAAAATACGGTAGATGAAAGTCAAATAGATCCACCAGTGGAGATTTTTAAGAAAATTGATTATATTTCTTATTAGTTGATTAAGCATTATGAATGAATCGCTTATTTATCTCTAATTAAAAAAAAAATAAATAAATAAAACGATCCAGAACTGATTTGTACTATTCTTTAGTATATATATATATATATATATATATAAACTAGAATTTAAAAAAGAACACATAGAAAGGAAACCACTGAACTCACTACTATATTTCGATGTCCTCGTCTTCAGGAAAAGAAGTGAATCGCTCCAAAGGCTGAAAACGACTGACTTGGCGTTCGAACTGAAGCACTCAAACAGTGTAGCCAACTTTCGGAGGAAAGGTAGACAGGGAAGATAAAGAAATAAAAGCCAAATAAAAATTAAAAAAAGAAAACATTTAACTAAAATAAAATTAAAAGCTGATAATAACTTTAAAAAAAAAATCAACGATTGAGGTTAAGCCCAGGAGCCGATCTACCGCCCAGAAGACTAATAAGTGCTTCTTCTGAAGAATATATATATATATATATATATGTCGTTATCAGCCTTTGGAGCGATTCACTTCTTTTCCTGAAGACGAGGACATCGAAATATAGTAGTGAGTTCAGTGGTTTCCTTTCTATGTGTTCTTTTTTAAATTCTAGTTTATATATATATATATTATTTCATAAAACAATGTAGATAAAGTATTTATATATTAACAATGAGAGTAAAATGTCACAAACTCTAAAAGCTGATTTACCAATTTTAAAAAGTACAGCAAAAAAAAAGAAGTATTCTTTTGTATAAAACATACAATAGAAATTAAATACATGAAAATAATTGAAGCAGATGAAACTAGCTAGTAAGCTAAAACTTTGAAGAACCTAACTTCATTCTATGTATTTCAAGTAATATTTAAGAATTTAAGTTATTAAGAATTCAGTTTAAGAATAAGTTTAAGAATTCAGACATTAAATGTGACTCACAAGCACTAGTTTATAAAGTTGCAGAAAATTTTTTTCTTTTGTTTAATTTTATTTTGCTGCAATTTTCAACACTTGTTTTTCTAACTCACATATAGAGGTTTATTATAAAAAAAAAAAAGTAAATATATTGAAATTATCAATTAATAAATGAAAAATTTAGTTTATATTAATCGAGTAGAAGGAATTGTTTCCTTAAAAAAAGACTTTAAAGATTCTTTATCTTTTAGTTATACTTATTTATAGTATTAAGTATACTTCATAATAAAGTATTTTAGTATACTTAATCTTTTAGTTATACTTATTTAAAGTATTAAGTATACTTCATAACGAAGTATTTTAGTATGCTTAATCCTTTAGTTATACTTATTTAAAGTATTAAGTATACTTTATAATAAAGTATTTTTAGTATACTTAATCCTTTAGTTATACTTATTTAAAGTATTAAGTATACTTTATGATAAAGTATTTTTAGTATACTTAATCCTTTAGTTATACTTATTTAAAGTATTAAGTATACTTCATAATAAAGTATTTTTAGTATACTTAATCCTTTAGTTATACTTATTTAAAGTATTAAGTATACTTTATGATAAAGTATTTTTAGTATACTTAATCCTTTAGTTATACTTATTTAAAGTATTAAGTATACTTCATAATAAAGTGTTTTTAGTATACTTAATCCTTTAGTTATACTTATTTAAAGTATTAAGTATACTTTATGATAAAGTACTCGTATTTTTAGTATACTTATCCTTTAGTTATACTTATTTAAAGTATTAAGTATACTTCATAATAAAGTATTTTTAGTATACTTAATCCTTTAGTTATACTTATTTAAAGTATTAAGTAGGTGTACTTTATAATAAAGTATTTCTAGTATACTTAATTTTTTAGTTATACATAAACTAATAAGTATAATTTAATATTGGTTTGTGCATTTATTGTTCTTGTTAACTTTTTAATTGTCGATGATACTTGTGGAACTTCCATGTTTAAAAAAATCATACATTTTATTACTACTGACTGTAGTATTATTGATATTAGAGCTATAATACACTGTCTTACCTCATAGAGAGCACGAGGTAGGAGTACACGAGGTAAGACGGTTTATATAGTTCTAATTTAAAAAATATGTTTAATTTCGGGTACATCTATAAAACTCAACATTGGCATAAGTGGATGTCTTCCGTTACAACCAGTGCTGGATAAAGGGGATGTGCGAAGCGATACTGCCAGAGGAATCCGTTTACTTGGGAGAGTAATTAGGTGTCGGGTTACCATCAGAGGGATGTAGTCAGGGAGACAAAAGTGTCATGTGTGTTTTTTTTTTAAATAATCTGGCAAATTTGATCATTTATCGTTAATAGAGTTGTATTTTATGTGTTTACTGTTCGAACAAGAACCCGTATATATCACAATACAGCTTGAGGAAGAAACAATCTCTGCTTTTGGCAGGGTTTGTCAAACCTTTTACAAACCACCATCGAAAAAAAACTAGAGCAATCTTAGGGCTGTTTTTTTTTTTAGACTTTACACTTTCTAAAAGCCAAACAGTACTCGCAGAAAAGCACTTCGTAACTTGAAGAAAATTACCAATTTTCTTATATTTAATTATATTAATTAAATATAAGCAGTTTATGCAATTTAATTATATTGACTTTTATGCCGGCGGCAATAGGTCCTGCCGACGGCATAACAGATTATAACCAGTGAACAGGTTATTTGTTCGAGGTAACTATCGTCGTTCCACAGGACCCCTTACAAGCACGAAACCCAGGGCCCGGTTCACTCTATCTAACCGAGACGGCTCTGACAACAATAAATGAGACTCTATAGCAGGAGTAGCCAAACTTTTACATACCATGCGCCAAGTTTTTAACATAGAGTTTCAGATTTACCAAAATCTCTTGTAACTCAACGTCTACTCATATTGTATTACATATAACATTGCTTTATATATGATTGTTTATATGTTCATAAAAATAAATAAACCAATACTTGATAAAGCGAATACTTTACGCACTTAATGATACTTTTGAGATCGTTTTGATTTTAAATCCTCGGAATTAAATTTGTTACTGAGAGCAGCAGTGAAATCCGTTAGTTGCGACTTCGTTTTAATTTTAATAAGTTTCAAAGCTGAACATGTTTGTACACATCTATATGTTGTTTCAAAACGACATATAAATTTCTGGGAAAATTTCTTTTAGCTCAGGGAAATATTCACAGCGTAATGATCATTTTCACAAAATAGAAATGCATAAAATTCCACCTCGTGCGTATTTAACCTGGAAACAGAAAATAACGTTCCATAAATAGATATTAACAAAATTGGAAATAACTAAAAAATAAGCAGTACTTTATGGTTATCACCTTTATCTCAAGGAAGCATTGCGGCACACCAAATCAGTGCGCCACGTTTGGCGCAAGCGCGTTAGCTTGGTCACTCATATTAACGATCATACTGTCAAACACAATATGAACAGGAGTCAAATACACAAAACAAAACGTATTTTCATCATGTTTCATAATTACCTTTTTTCAAATATCTAATTAACATTATAAATTGATTTTATCTCTACTGTCATGTTCTCGTGTTAGCGTTAAAGACCTTGCAGCTATTGTGACATGCATCACTAACTTATTAATCTCAAATTGCAATAACATTAGCCCACTGCTGCTATCTACTGGAATGGAAGAGCATTACCACTCGATGACAGGCCCACGCTCTCCACTTGGCGTATTATTTCAACACTATTATTAATTAATTTTCAATAAATCCAATTAGATAAAACTGGGGATTTCCCTCGGCCAGTTAATTGAAAAACACTGTTAAACAAACTGCACTTTCAAATTGAGTTTAACCATTTAACTAAAAGTAATATATTTAATAATTTACTAAATATTAATTGAAAACTTAACACTAATTTTTTGCATTACTTAAGTTTATGTTGATTGTATGGATTATAAGAAACAAATATTCCATAATATTATTTTTATTATTACCAAACATCATTAACTTTTTATTACTTCTATAAAAAAAATTATTTTAATTGTATACCGTTGATATTTTTTGAATAGCTAACATAATTCTCGTATGTATGTAATATATTCAGTCTTGCTAACCTTACATACATGAAACAACCAATCATATATCATATCCAAATCACTTAAGTAAATTTCAATATATACATATAGGAAAAAAAACTAAGATCATAGGTCAGTTGGGATTTGCCTCTGACGAAGACCGCTTGTTACGGTTGAAAGATCTCAGTCATTTTTTCCCCATTTCTTATTGTGGTTTAAACATTGATTGTTATTTCACCTGTTTATTGTGAAATCTTGTTTTATATGTATACATAACAAGATATTACAATAAACATGTGAAATAACAATCAATGGTCAAACCACAATATGTAATGAAAAAAAAAGCTGTTTTTTTGGGTTTTTGACTCTGATGAAGACCGCTTGTTACAGTTGAAAAATCTTAGTCTTTTTTTCCCCATTTTATATTGTGGTTTGATCATTGATATATAGTTGATGTATATAGTTCAATGTGCATAAAGAAATATAGAGAAATTAGAGCACACTCTTAATCTCTAATTTTCGGCTTGAACCGTCTTCAAGAGAGATAAGAGAGGAAAACCAAGAGGACTGGTTCAGAGACTATATTTCTCTATGTAGATTGTACTATATTTGTCCGTTTCGGATCGTATTTCCATATGTATACATATATCGTCGTATACATATATATGTATATATACAATTAAAAGAAACGGTCCAGCGGACTTTTTTAAATAAAATAAATTCAAAACGAAAGAAACACACATAAAGACACAGACATAACTCACATCGATATTTCGACCATCGTCGTCATCAGGAGGTGTGTAGAGCGAAGAGTCCCGCAGGAAGGCAGTCGCCGCCTTGCCTTCCTGCGGGACTCTTCGCTCTTCACACCTCCTGATGACGACGATGGTCGAAATATCGATGTGAGTTATGTCTGTGTCTTTATGTGTGTTTCTTTCGTTTTGAATTTATTTTATTTATATATGTATATATATACATATATATATATATATATATATATATATATAAAATATATACGTTTCTATCCACAAAGGACCACAAACGTTTGAAATATATACATATAGTCATGTCGGATCCACCCTAATTAATATTCTCCAATGTTTGGATTAAGAAAAGAAGAAATTATTTCGAAATCTGGAAAAACATCTCTAAAAATGACTTCAGCGAAATATGGTCAATTATTTAACGAAATATATATATATATATATATATATATATATATATATATATAGAGGGATCGTAATAAATATTAATAAAGTAGAACTTCCAGATAGGTAGCAATATTTGGAAAAAAGAATATTTAAATATAGATGTTTCGAATGCTATTGGCTTTGAGTTTGGATGCGACATGAAATGTAATAATATTTGTGGATGCTGGAAGACAAAGATCATACGCATGGGGCATCAAGAACGGGGCGGTCTGCGTCAACTTAACCTAAATAAACAGACTGGACAAACAAGCAGTGGTAATACAGCAGTATAAATCTTTAACCATGAATGATTCCAATCAGCCGGTCATTGGACAGTTTATTTTTGCTTTTGAAAAAATATCCCATGTGTATAATTACTATTATAATTGATATGATTTGTTTTCTTGACCCAATATTTATGTAATGTAATTTTTTTTTGAGGGTTGAGGTCCAATGATTTTAAACTAGTCCTTTTGCCGACGTTTCGACATATATTTATGTCATCTTCAGGGCTACAACATGATTGTTTTACAATTAGCACTACTATTTGGTAATTTATTACATTTTAATATGTACAGTAACAAAGAGGAATTTATTGATAAATCAGTTATTTCGACTATGGATTATTTTGTTATACATTGATATAAGGATATTGTTATAATTATTCTATTGCTTTAGAAGAAAACAAATCATAGGGACTAACACATGAAGATTAGACAAACCTAGTAAAAAATAAAAAAAAAAAATATATATATAAAAAAAACACTGGGTACTCAAACAAGCAAAAGAGAACATAACCGTAAAGAAACCTCCCAGAAAACAAATAGTAACCATAATGAAACAGTAGTAAATAAGTATGCGGCAACATAAACAGATTTCAAAGGTAATCAAATAGTGATCTCTATACTTATGCAATAATTCTAAAGCAATAGAATAATTATAACAATATCCTTATATCAATGTATAACAAAATAATCCATAGTCGAAATAACTGATTTATCAATAAATTCCTCTTTGTTACTGTACATATTAAAATGTAATAAATTACCAAATAGTAGTGCTAATTGTAAAACAATCATGTTGTAGCCCTGAAGATGACATAAATATATGTCGAAACGTCGGCAAAAGGACTAGTTTAAAATCATTGGACCTCAACCCTCAAAAAAATTACATCATTATAATTGATACTTATTTGTTAAGAAAAGGTCACTTTTAGCTAAATGAGGATAAAACTGTTAGCTTTTGATGGTATTAGAGTAAATATATTTTATAATTTATTTTATCTGAAATAAGCTCTTTAGTGAAGTATTCCATAACTTAAGTATTTAAAACTCTATTTTAGTGGCGTAGCAACTGTTTTTGTCGCCCGGGGTGGACGTAAGATTTACTGCCCTCGTCTCCTCGTTGGCCCTTGACAAATCCGTTAACCTTCAAAATTCCATAAAGTCCTCAAAATATTTATTTCCATAGAATTCCAATCAAGAATCTAATTTTAGTCTGTCATCTTATTACAATACTCATATACATATATATATATATATATATATATATATATATATATATATATATATATATATATATATATATATATATATATATATACAGTTCACAAACGAAGAAAAGCAACACACAGAGAAAGAGACACACTTACAAACTCAAATTTTCGGATGATCCGCCTTCAGGAGAAAAGAGAGAATGGGCGACCAAGCACGCCGGAAACACAACGGCAGGAAACCCAAGTATGTTGGAAACATACTTGTGTTTCCGGCGTGCTTGGTCGCCCATTCTCTCTTTTCTCCTGAAGACGAATCATCCGAAAATTTGAGTTTGTAAGTGTGTCTCTTTCTCTGTGTGTTGCTTTTCTTCGTTTGTGAACTGATTTGCGTCCAGTTTGAATCGTTTTTTCGAATTTTAAGTGGATATATATATATATATATATATAGTCGTCATCAAAGAAAACCAAAGACTTTTTTAAAAACAAAAAAGTATAATTCAAATCATAAAAAAAAATGTTAAATTAAATTAACTGGATATGCATATAAATATAATAAACTTTCAACCACTTAAAAAAAAAACAGTTTTGAAAAATTTCAAGTACATTTATTTTTAATAACTGTAATTTTCTAATATTACAGAGTCGAAAAAACACTATTAATGTTTAATTAGTAGTATTTAAAACACTATTACCATAACATATAAAAACATTTAGGACCTTAAAACTCACTTTGGTATAAAATTTCAGATTTGTTGTTAGCTTTTTTTTTCCAAATTCTATTTTTACACCCCCCCCCCCCCCCCACAATTTGCTACGCCACTGTCCTGTTTGCTTAAGTGATACAGGGTGTCCAAGGACAAAGAACAAATAGATTTACCTCCTTCATCCTTGTGCTTAAAACTATTTATAGTTATGACATTGTGAATGTACATATGCTATTTCCAAGTAATTTTATAATAATATCTACGTCGGAGATATATACAGGCGTTATGAGTAGTATTAGGCATTCTTTCTCTGGTTTAGTACGTATTGATATATCAGGGGTTGCACATCGACAAACATGGAATCCACACGCAAGACTAACAGGTCAGGACTTGATGATACATACGTATCTCGTATTCTCGACAAAAGATCAAATTTGACTCCACAAAAAGACTGATATATCCTATAATAAACCTCAAAGATGGGTTTCTTGAGGATTTATTGCTCTAAAGAAATTACATTCATGTTTAAAGGCCGACGTTTCGTCAAAAAATTGTTTGTCATTTTCAAGGCTTGTTTTTGAGTAAGAAACTATTTACGGTCCATGCTTCTAACAACCAGCATCATATTCTGATGCTTTGATTTGTTCATCTCCTGCGTGAAGATATCGACATTAACCCAGATGCTAGCACGCAAGCCACTTAGCTACTCTGGCCATTAAAGTTAATGCGAGATTCTAATCTCCATCATGAGGCTTGATTTTCTGGTGGTTTGAAAAGGAATATTGTATAATCCATTCCTTTGAAAGGACTTAAAGATGGCGGCCTCTTAGCTTGTACGACTCAGTAAATCAGGCATGGGCAACCTGCGGCCCAACATGTGTTTTTGTGCGACCCTCGGAGATTATCCGGAATTCTATCTTAATATTAAAAATTCCTATGCTTTCTGCTTATTAACAAAAGCTCACCGAGACTTTTGGAAGAAAATTAAATCATTGGGGGGAGGCGGAGAGAGAGAGAGAGAGAGAGAGAGAGAGAGAGAGAGAGAGAGAGAGAGAGAGAGAGAGAGAGAGAGAGGAGAGAGAGAGAGGAGAGGGAGGGGGAGGGGGGAGGGGGGGGGGAGAGGGAGAGAGAGGGAGAGAGAGAGGGGGGGAGAGAGGGAGGGAGAGAGAGGGAGAGAACTCAACAGTAACAAGTGCTTTGGCCTTTTTATATATATGACGCACTAATCTTTTGGGCACTCCGTTGTTATAATTGCATCATTGTCATTATAAAATAATGAGATGTGAATAATAATTTTCATTATAAGGATAATTATTAACATGTTAATACAGCACACATTGTCTATATATATATATATACAATCTGTATGTATCCAAATACCACAGAAATTTCCATGAGGCCCGCGTTCACTTGATGATGATGTAATCCCCCCCCCACCCCTGGTTCACCATGCCTGCTCTAACTGAATCGACAATTAATAAGACGATCATTATAAAGAAACATTTTTCATTTAATCACATCATTTGAAATATGTCTATGCTGTTTATAATTCGCTAAAAGATGTACGAATTGTTATTTTTAAAAATGACCGTACTATTTTTATACAACTTTAAGTAAATTACTTTCTAATATTTTTTTTTAGTCAAAGAAAACAGGCAACAGACATGGTCTCCTTATCAATACTTATAAAATTTTGAAGGAAAATCAGCTGAATTAAAGATAGTTGAAAAACTCAAGTTATTAACTCAAATTATTGCGTAATAGTACCTCCGATAGTATTATTAACACTAATGGTAATTGCAATAATTAGATTTAATGACAATGTAGCTAGCCATGTTTTGTGTTACTTGTTATCTTTTATTCTGACACCTCACGAAGGTAATTAACTAACATCATTATACAAAAAATAGATTGCAATGAATTAATAGGTTCAACATTTATTTTTATTAGGCTACTAAAAATAGAACTTATGAAAACTAAAATCTAAAATACTAAGAAAAGCGTAGTTTATATATTATATATATATATATATATATATATATATAACAATTAAAATAAGCAGTGACACATAAACAGAAACACAACAAAGACTCACTTTTCAATATTTCGACCGTAATGGCGGTCGTCCTCAGGAGAAGAAGTGAATTGACGGAGGGACGACAGTCAACTGAAGAACTCACTGGGTGAGGGCTAAAGCAGTGCTGCCGCAAAGGAGACAAATAAAAAGGAACTAGGAAGTCGAGAGCAAAAATAAAAAAAAAAAAAATAAAAAAAAAAAAAAGGTTTTTGAAAGGTAGAATAAGGTTAAGAAAAGAAAAAATAAAGAAAATATATAGAACAATTAAAAATAAAAAAAAATTTTTAAAAAAAAAATAAATAAAAAAAAAAATTAAAAATAAATAAATAAATAAAAAACTAACGATTTAAATTCAAGCCAGGTTTCGAGCGTGCCCCCAGGAGCCAAATGTGGGCTTCCTCAGAAGCTTTTAAAGTAACTTGTCTGTTATCACTGGGGACTTGTTTAAGAACTTGGACTGTGAAACAATCATTGAAACTGAGATGGTGGGAATTAGCGTGAGTGGCGACAGGGAGACTGCTGCGTTTACCAACCGAAAGCCTGTGATTATTCATCCGAAGGTTCAGCATCGTAGATGCTAAACCAACGTAAAAAGCATCACATTGGGTGCATTTCAAGAGGTAAACGCAGTCAGTGGAGATACATATGACTGCGTATCTCCACTGACTGCGTTTACCTCTTGAAATGCACCCAATGTGATGCTTTTTACGTTGGTTTAGCATCTACGATGCTGAACCTTCGGATGAATAATCACAGGCTTTCGGTTGGTAAACGCAGCAGTCTCCCTGTCGCCACTCACGCTAATTCCCACCATCTCAGTTTCAATGATTGTTTCACAGTCCAAGTTCTTAAACAAGTCCCCAGTGATAACAGACAAGTTACTTTAAAAGCTTCTGAGGAAGCCCACATTTGGCTCCTGGGGGCACGCTCGAAACCTGGCTTGAATTTAAATCGTTAGTTTTTTATTTATTTATTTATTTTTTAATTTTTTTTTTTTATTTATTTTTTTTTTAAAATTTTTTTTTATTTTTAATTGTTCTATATATTTTCTTTATTTTTTCTTTTCTTAACCTTATTCTACCTTTCAAAAACCTTTTTTTTTTTTTTATTTTTTTTTTTTATTTTTGCTCTCGACTTCCTAGTTCCTTTTTTATTTGTCTCCTTTGCGGCAGCACTGCTTTAGCCCTCACCCAGTGAGTTCTTCAGTTGACTGTCGTCCCTCCGTCAATTCACTTCTTCTCCTGAGGACGACCGCCATTACGGTCGAAATATTGAAAAGTGAGTCTTTGTTGTGTTTCTGTTTATGTGTCACTGCTTATTTTAATTGTTATTTGTCCTGCCGGACCGTTTTTCGTTTATCATGGTATATATATATATATATATTATATATATATATAAAGATTTCACATAAACACGTGAAATAACAATCAATGATCAAACCACAATAAGAAATGGGAAAACAATTAATAACTTGTTTTGTCGTATTTTTATACTTAATAATTTTACAATGAACAAGGTTTTCTGTTTTACCGGTAAATGTGTGTGTTAATGACCCTACAAGGCATTCGTTATTATCATAACGACAAGACTGAGTTTAAACAGTCGCTATGTGTGACAAATCAATTTTTTAAAAACTTATTTATCAATAAAATTTATTAATTAAAAGTTAATTAACAAAGAAAGTTAACACTTTTTTCTATATTATTTCACGGATTAATAAAAATTAAAATATATTTCTATTTTAATTATTACAAATTAAAAACAAAAAACAAATGTATCACTTTAATTAATTTGAAAGTAATTGAATCTATTCATACAAAATAATAATATGACTTTTAAAAACAAAGGTCAGTCTATGAATTTAACGTATTTCATTACGTCTTCCCACTGGTTGTAGATTAATTTACATTTGCTTAATGATGATTTTTATAATTATTTTTATAAATTGGAGGTTATTGACAAAAGCTATACATACGAAATTGAAGATATTACCATGTGTTCCATACTGGCAACACTAATGGAACGCTGGCAACACTGATACAAAACACATGTAATTTTCATACGTGCCTGAAGTGAGCAATGTTATCTTTAAGTTTTCTTTTTTTTCGTATTTAATTTTAATTATCTAATCATTGCGATGACTAATTCTTGATCATAAACATGGTTTTTATAAACACTTAATAAAAACTGATAAGTTATAGTTTGTATTTGTTTTATTGTATTTATAGAATAGTCGGAATATACAAAAAAAAAAAATCACTTATAGTTCGCTAAAAAGTAAAATTTCTTTGATACACTTTGTTAACCAGGAATAATGTTTGCTTTGAATTGAATTTTCGCTTAGAGTTACAGAATAATACGTCTTGTAAACAACTAAATCTGAGATTCACTGCAAAATGCGAGGTAAGGAAAAACGTTTGAACTCTCCTGCTTTGATTATGAATTAAAACAAAAACGTTTATGATAATAAAGTGAATAAAATTTTATTTGAATATTTCTTTTCCAGTTCTTCAAATACTGTTTTTTCTAGCAACAAAGTTTCTTTAAATTAATTACGAATTTGCAGTTCTCAACTTAACCGGGCATTAAACAAAGTAATAAATAAACAAACATTTTAACATATATTACATAACATCCCATAAAATTAACATCAATATCACAAAATTTGACTATTTCAAATTATTAAGTTTCTTATTAACTTAAAATTAATAATAACTAGCTAAATGTTTTATTGAAATAAATATGATTTAATAAAACACTATTTTATATTTATTCATTTATAAGAGAAGTAATGGATTAGAAATAAAGACAGATTAAGTACCTCGTTGCGGTTGTTTCATAAATAGACATGACAAGGCATTACAAATCGTGGTCACTGGTAGTTTGCTACAGTATGATCAGAGTCTTTTTTTGTAACCTGAGAAGTGTTTTAGATAAGAAAAGTGAGACGGTTTTAGTAGAGTCATTCAAAGTAATTGGTTTGACAAATTAATGAGGAACAGCTGTCTTTTATCAAGAAATAAATTTTCTCTTTTGTTCACATCGGTTATCTATAAATGTTATTTCCCTGTATATAATCCATGATGTAATTCTTTAATATTATTACGTTCGTATTGTTATATAATGGAGAATTATGATTTATATACATACACTTCAACATAAAACTTAATTCAAAACATACAGGAAAATATAAGAAGTTTTTAATCACTTCAAAGTACAGGTAGGTTAAAAACGCTAATATAAAAATAATTGGTCATTAATTGTTAATTAATTAGTTATAAATGGTGCATATTATTTAACACTAACTTAGAGTTAATAATGCACTAATTTGTAATGATGTTGACTGAGGATTAATATCAATAATGAATGTTCTATATTCATATAGAAAATTAAGAAATTCCAATTAAAACGTCTTATTGAAAGACCATGCTAGAAAACTTTCTGTTTTTTATTACTGTTTCGATTCTTTAAGATTTAAAATAATAACACGGTAGTCTAACCGGACAAGTTTTAATTAAAAATAATATAGATGTGATATTTATATGTTAATAAAAGTATTGACCGTGAAGTAGAAACAAAATAAAAGTTTATCAGGACTCGGTCAATTCTTCAGGTAGAAATTAAACTCTCATTGCCATCGTATCGGTTCTTATTTAAAACTAGATGCAGAAAACATCTGGTGAGGGGTTGAGAAGAGTGGGAGGGAAGAGTGGTATTTTAAAAGGGTGAAAGCGCAGGAAAGGACTAATGTCCAGAAAGGGATGTTTGGGGAAACAAAGGAGTACAGTAAGAAAGAGTAAAAAAAACTAACTATCCGCAAGCTGTCAACCCTCTTAGCAGAGGCTGTTGCCCTCGTCAAGAAAGTTACTCTTCTCAACCCCTCACCAGATGTTTTCTGCGTCTAGTGTTTCAGTTGGGTTTTTGACTCTGACAAAGACCGCTTGTTACGGTTGAAACATCTTAGTCTTGCTTTCCCATTTCATATTGTGATTTAATCATTGATTGTTATTTCACGTGTTTATGTTATATCTTTATATATATATATACATATATACTTTTTCCTTGGAAATACGATCCAAAACGTACAAATATAGTTCAATATAGACAAAGAAACATAGAGAAATCAAAAGAACACACTTACAGTCTCTAATTTTCGGTTTGAACCGTCTTCAGGAGAGATAAGAGAGGAAAACCAAGCGCACTGGTTCAGAGACGGTTGGAGACCCGTCTCCAACGGGTAATATATATATATATATAATATATATATATGTATATATATAAAAAGCTTTCACATAAACACGTGAAATAACAATCAATGATCAAACCACAATAAGAAATGGGAAAATAAGACTAAGATCTTTCAACCGTAACAAGCGGTCTTCGTCAGAGTCAAAAACCCAACTAGAGTCAGTTGGGTTTTTGATTCTGATGAAGACCGCTTGTTACGGTTGAAAGATCTTAGTCTTGTTTTCCCATTTCTTATTGTAGTTTGTTCATTGATATATATATATATATAAACGGGTAATATATATAAAGTTCAGAAATGCACTTGAGAAACAAGAAATTGAATTAGGACTATGTATTTTTCAACCTTTACCTTTTTGTTTATCATGTTTCTTTCTGAAATTTTGTTCGCCCGTTTTATCAACGTATAATTATATAAATATAAGCACATTATAAAAATAAACACTGACAAAGACTCACTTTAGTGTTTCGACATCCTTCTTCATCAACAAGAGATGTTTATTGCTTGATAGGAGAAAATCTTCTCCGGATGAAGAAGGATGTCGAAATATTAAAGTGAGTTTTTTGTTGTCAGTGGTTTTTAGAGTTAAGCAAGAATTGAATTCATGTGGTAGCTGACAGCCCTCTTGCCTTCAAGAAATATTAGCTTACTTACTTCTTACTTTACTTCTACTTCTGTAGAACCCTTCATCAAGATCTAACATAAAAACCAGTGTTGTACTACAATGTCTACATCCTAGAATCCAACAATGTGATCAATCATCCAATCGCATATTATAGATTACCGGATATTCTGATTAACCCAAAAACCTCTCATGTTCTGTCACTCTTAAATTTAACCATGTTTAATGACTGAATTTTTGTTTTTCGCAATAATTGAAGATGTAAACCTTTTTGGCTCTCCTGACGAAACTATATCTGACCATTAAAAACCCCTCAGTAATCCTCCCCTGAAACAGACTCACACAAAATTAAGCTCAAAGACCTAAATACAAATATTTTCTAAATAGAAATAAAGCCATTTCTATAGATTTCTAAGTCCCTCTCAAAGCATTTTAGTTTAAAAAATCGAAGTTTTATTTCAAAACAAAATCTACCACTTAGTACTTCAGATGTGGCTTATTAGTTGTGTAGTTGCGTTACTAGTAATGATTTGATTAGGTGTGATGGTAGTAGTGTGGTTGACGTTGTTACTGATGATGAGTTCAGATTTCGTGTATTAGTAGTGTGGTTGGTGTTAGAACTGATGATTAGTTTTAAATTCTGGCTTATTAGTGGTTTGGTAGCGTTGCTAGTATTGATTGGGTTCAGAGTGGTAGTGGTATAATGCTTGATGTTGTTTCTGATGATGGGTTCAGATTTTGTCCATTTTTAGTGTGGTTGGCGTTAAAACTGATGATTAGGTTCAAATTCTGGCTTATTAGTGGTTTGGTAGCGTTGCAATGATTGAGTTCAGTGTAATAGTGGTACTATGCTTGATGTTGTTACTGATGATGAGTTCAGATTTCGTGTATTAGTAGTGTGGTTGGTGTTAGAACTTATGATTAGATACAAATTTTGGCTTATTAGTGATGTGGTTGAGTTACTAGTAATGATAGGGTTCAGTGTGATAGCGGTATATGCTTGATGTTGTTACTGATGATGAGTTGTTCAGTTTTCGTCTATTAGTATTATGGTTGCTGTTAGAACTTATGATTAGTTTTAAACTGTGGCTTATTAGTGGTGTAGTTGCGTTATTAGAAATGATTGAGTTCAGTGTGATAGTGGTAGTATGCTTGATGTTGTTACTGATGATGAGTTCGGATTTCGTGTATTAGTAGTGTGGTTTGTGTTAGAACTGATGATTAGATTCAAATTTGGCTTATTAGTGGTGTGGTTGCGTTATTAGTTATGATTGAGTTCAGTGTAATAGTGGCAGTATGCTTGATGTTGTTACTGATGATGAGTTCAGATTTCGTGTATTAGTAGTGTGGTTGGTGTTAGAACTTATGATTAGATACAAATTTTGGCTTATTAGTGATGTGGTTGAGTTACTAGTAATGATAGGGTTCAGTGTGATAGCGGTATATGCTTGATGTTGTTACTGATGATGAGTTGTTCAGTTTTCGTCTATTAGTATTGTGGTTGCTGTTAGAACTTATGATTAGTTTTAAACTGTGGCTTATTAGTGGTGTAGTTGCGTTATTAGAAATGATTGAGTTCAGTGTGATAGTGGTAGTATGCTTGATGTTGTTACTGATGATGAGTTCGGATTTCGTGTATTAGTAGTGTGGTTTGTGTTAGAACTGATGATTAGATTCAAATTTGGCTTATTAGTGGTGTGGTTGCGTTATTAGTTATGATTGAGTTCAGTGTAATAGTGGTAGTATGCTTGATGTTGTTACTGATGATGAGTTGTTCAGATTTCGTGTATTAGTAGTGTGGTTGGTGTTAGAACTTATGATTAGATACAAATTTTGGCTTATTAGTGATGTGGTTGAGTTACTAGTAATGATAGGGTTCAGTGTGATAGCGGTATATGCTTGATGTTGTTACTGATGATGAGTTGTTCAGATTTCGTCTATTAGTATTGTGGTTGGTGTTAGAACTCATGATTAGTTTTAAATTCTGGCTTATTAGTGGTGTGGTAGCGTTGCTAGTAATGATTGGGTTCAGAATGGTAGTGGCATTATGCTTGATGTTACTGATGATGGGTTCAGATTTTGTCCATTTTTAGTGTGTTTGGCGTTAAAACTGATGATTGGGTTTAAATTTAGACTTATTAGTGGTTTGGTAGCGTTACAATGATTGAGTTCAATGTGATAGTGGTAGTATGCTTGATATTGTAACTGATGATAGGTTCAAGTTTGTTCCCTCAGTAGTGTAGTTGCTGTTAGCACTGATGATTGGGTTCAGGTATTATCTAGCTGTATGGGTGCTGGCCGTTTAGAATATAACGAACACTTGTAACTAAACTTATCACTATCTCAGGCCCTGATCCTAAATCAGCAATCCTCAACCTGTGAGTTGCGAACCAAAATGTGACTTTCAAAAGGCTATTCGTAATGCGTCACCTCTGATTTGAATAAAATGATACATACAAGCAAGTAAAATAATTAGAAATTATTTTCCAAACAGAATATATGTTTTCTTTCACAATCAACACGATTCTGCGTCTATGTATCTGATTTACTGGAAGGCACTTATAACAAATTTATTAAACTGAATAATATTTCTGGAGCTCACACTTATATTTAGAACTTTTGCCTTATCATTTCTGCCCGATATTATATAAGAAATTAATACTTATTAGAAAAATATTTTTGCTATTTTCAAAAATTTTTTTTTATCTATTGGGGGGGTAAAAACTGAAAAACGTTGAAAGCAAATTTTTTAAAAATCCAGTCGACTGGGAGCTAAGAAGCAGAAAAACTGTTAGCTTGGTATCTATCTTCTTTAGAGTAAAACACGAAGCCAGGTGACTACATAGTATGCTGTTTCATAGTATATGACTACATATATATTATGCTGTATGTAGTATGAGTAGACTACATAGTATACTCATAGTATGACCAGTTACATAGTAACTGGTATATTTGCTGCAAATCAGAATTGATCTTTGAAGCTGCCACTAGCATACCGTCTTTTTCCGAAAATAAGATACTGCCTTACTTTATTCTTAGGTTAAAAATCCGTGGTAGAGCTTATTCTCAGGGGAGGGCGGCTTCAAGTATATTAAGTAGATTTACATATTTGTGTTTAATATTTATTTTTATCCAGAAATTTAAATTGATTCGATTACAGTCATGTCATCTTCTGAAACATCGTCATAAATTATCAAAATTTTAAATTCCGTTCTTATTTTCTTCTAAATTTATTCCCTGTAGAATCATTGGTCTGAATAATCTCTCATGTCTTGCAATATAGCTGTGGTTAAATTAATACTTCTTGTCTAAGTAGTCTCCTTGAAACCAACTTTAGAGGTAAACAAGGAATTTCTTGAAATATTTTGTTCCAAAGAATTCTCTGAAATATTACTACAGCTAGAAATACCTACTACATTCAACAAGAATTTTTTAACGAATTATATTTTTTACATTATCTTAACAAGGGCCTATTTTCAGGAGAGGGCTTATAGTCCAAAACGTTCCTTAAAATCAAGCTAGGACTTATTTTCGGGGGATGTCTTATTTTCGGAAAAAGACGGTAACACAAATTAGATTATCAATCATGAGGCAAGACTCAATGAAACATATTTTATAATAATATAACTTACGATTATTTTCCTCTATTGACTCAAAAAAATTGTCTCTTTATATATATTAATATTAAATCAATTCTTTTCAAACTTAGATCGAATTCTGTTAGAAGAAGGTATGGAAACATTCAACCCAAATTGTTGTGAATTTTAAATGTTCTATTCAGGTTCAATAGTAGTATTTTCTAAAAGTAAGATATTTTCTTAAATATTATAATACTCTATAAAGATACGAAGATGTAATATTAGATGTCATTTAGCTACAATTGAAGAAGAATGTAGCATTGTTGCCTTGTATGTTTCTTCAACGATTGACCTGAAGAAAGGAGGGAAGATTCGAAACCGGTCAAACGTGCAAACAGATTTTACATTCTTTTGTATTTATATCTAAAAAATATTTTTTTTTAAAACTTTGAAAACACATTGGTCATTTATAACAGATAAAAAGAAAAAAAAACAACGATACAGAAGTCCTCAATGTACGATAACAATTCATTTATTAAAATGACTCCATAGCTAATAGTATAACACTGCTGAGTGAAAACTTTGAAGCTCCTGATATCTAGAGTGACATGATGCTGATAATGTTGGTTTGTCGATCAGTGACTGTTGACATGTTACTCAGCAGTAAGGCAGTGACGTATGCCATTCTGACTAAAAGTCCACTCACTTCTTGAATGACCAATGAAGATTAGAAAGCTCCAAGGAAGACAAACAGGTACTCGACGTTGTCAGGAATGTCGTCAAAAAAGAAAAAAAAAAATGAAACACATAAGCGTTTTGAAAAGGTCTTGAAACAAAAGACTGGGCTTTCATGAAATGAGGTAGATTTTTTTTTTAGGAGGAGCACAGTCTTTTGTTCTCCGTATATGGTATAAGGACGACTAGAAGACTTGAAAAGATCAGACCGACTCCGGCAAAGTGGAAAGAAGGGTCCCACCTCTCGGTCACGTCGTACAGCCAACCTGTGAACAAATCAAAGTGTCATTTCATCTCCATTCTCCATGCAGTTGAAAGTCAAACAAAGAACAAACAAACAATGTAGAAGTCGACATTCTACATTAAAAGTACCAAATTTGTCCTAACTCAAAACTACCTAGTAAAGGGATTTTTAACGTTTCCTGACATCGTACAGGCTTGAGACCGACGGATTAACGTCCTTTCCGAAGTCTTGTATTTCAATTACAATCAAATAGTACCGTTTTTTTTTTCAAAAATAAGACACTGTCTTGTTTCTTTTTAGATCCAAAACACCTGCTAGGACTTACTTTCAGGGGAGGGCTTCAAATACAATAGCTACTAGGTAATAATCAGATTTACAAAACTGAAATGCACAATCGTTGTACCTGCCCCGTCACTCTATGTAGACTGTTGCAATATATTGTATTTTGAAGATAAATTCAACTTTATAATAAGTAGTGCATTCCTTAAAACGAACTGTAGCTGGAAACAAGAAATTTCTTAGAATGTTTTGTTGCAAACAATTCTATGAAGTATTAGGGCAGCTAGAGACACCCACTAAATTCGACAGCATTTTTTTAAATAATTATATTATTCATATTATTTAAACTAGGGCTTATTTTCAGGGAGGGCTTATATTCCAAAGTGTTACGTAAATCACATTAGGGTTTATTTTCGAAGGATGTCTTATTTTCAGAAAAAGACGGTAATAAAGAAACGATTGATTTAACGATCAAGTGAATGTCTTTGTGCAATTCACAATGAAGTCCTCATTAAAGGTATATAAACGTGAGTTTTTTCCTTAATGGTATCTAATCTACTTTACATTTACATTTTACTTCAGTTGTAAAGAAATTATAGGGTAAACAGTGAAAAATTACAAAGTAGTATAGTAGAAAAGAGATACCAGCGATAGGTGGTCCAAGGAGATTGCCTATTCCCTGGCAGAGAAGACTGAGTCCATACGCAGTGGTAAACCTGTCGAGTGGGATTATCTCGACAATAAGAGGAGGGGTGAAGGAGTAAACGGAGGCGAAGAAGAGGCCGAATCCAGCGGCCACAGCCATCAGCGCCCAGTAGTTGTGCATGAAGAGGGGCATGGCGATGGTGAGGAGTCCTGTGGCTAGCAGGCAGGCGGAGAACGTCTTGGAGACACTCACCCACTCCTGGTCACCCAGCCAGCCGAGCCCCACCTGAAAGGAACATTGCCTAGCTAAAGTAAAGGAGGTGAGACAACAAATCACAAGAAGTGGACATAGCGAAGGTGAGGAGTCCTGTGGCTAGCAGGCAGGCGGAGAACGTCTTGGAGACACTCACCCACTCCTGGTCACCCAGCCAGCCGAGCCCCACCTGAAAGGAACATTGCCTAGCTAAAGTAAAGGGGGGGAGACAACAAATCACAAGAAGTGGACATAGCGAAGGTGAGGAGTCCTGTGGCTAGCAGGCAGGCGGAGAACGTCTTGGAGACACTCACCCACTCCTGGTCACCCAGCCAGCCGAGCCCCACCTGAAAGGAACATTGCCTAGCTAAAGTAAAGGGGGGGGAGACAACAAATCACAAGAAGTGGACATAGCGAAGGTGAGGAGTCCTGTGGCTAGCAGGCAGGCGGAGAACGTCTTGGAGACACTCACCCACTCCTGGTCACCCAGCCAGCCGAGCCCCACCTGAAAGGAACATTGCCTAGCTAAAGTAAAGGAGGTGAGACAACAAATCACAAGAAGTGGAATGATGATTCAGGAAGGATTAAGGTTGATAATCAAGCAAGTTTGACAGCCACGGCGTCCACATTGTTTCATTCCACGATAAGAATGGAAGGCTGAGGAGAAGAGTGGGGAAAAATATTTTTCAGATTGGGAGGTTTGCGTAGGAAATAGAAAGGGAGTGTTTATGATCGTGTCCATAGCGGTGCCTCTGGTTTGAAGGTAATAATGACCATCAAACTGAAAGACATTATTCTTTAGCACGAAATGAGCCAAGGAGACTAGAAAAGAAGTGGAAGGAGTAAGGGGTAGTGATCTGCGATCAAGGAAGTCTCACAGAGCGTCCAGACCTTCAGAATGAATGATAGAAGTATATAGGGAAGTGTCATCCATTGTAACCATAAGAAGAGGATGCTCAAGAGTAGGGGGAAGAGAAAGATTTTTAATTTGTAGAAAGTGGAGTCTTTGCAAAAGGAAGGTTCTGTAGGAAGAGATCAATAAAGGCGGAAAGTTTTTTGGTAAGGCAGCCATAACTGGAAACAATAGGTCTTCCATGGGGAGTGGAGAGGGGTGTCAGGCATGTTGAAAGGCTTGTAGACTTTTGGGAGTAGGTAAAAAAAAAGGAGGGTTTAAGGGGATGAGTGTGTCAATATCAATATTAAGGGGAGGAGGTGGTTGGTGGGAAAATAAATATTTAAAACACTTGAGGAAAGTATGAAGTTTAGGAGTTGTATCGCCAGAGCTTTTGTCACCAGACCTCCAAAAATACTGCCACCGAAGAGATCGAAAAACATCTGGAGATCCTCAAAGATGTCGATGTGATTAATTTTAGGGACTGGACTGAAGCTAGGACCCTTAGAAAGAATACTGGCTTCAGCAGTACTCAATTTGCGGGACGAAAGGTTTATAATATTCTTATTGCTGTTGTAAGGAGAACGTTATTCCTTTTATGTCTATTACTATTATTATTATTGTTATTATTAGTTATTATTATTTTAAGTAGAACTAGAAATAGATAATGAATTAGAGCAGAGGTTCCCAAAGTGGGTTCCACGGAACCCAGGGGGTTCCTTAACGGACTGGCTGGTGTTCCGTGAAAACATTTAGTAAAAACATTTTTCTAAACATATTTTTTGTGTGTAATAATGTCTATATCTACATATACCCACAAGTAGAAGTGGTCAGAATTTTATATTGCATATTTAGGATGAATCACTGGTCAGTTTTTGGAACTATCTGATTCCCGAATTTCCTGCTATTGCAAAAATAGCACTTCACACATTGCTGCCATTTCTCACTACCTACTTATGTGAAACTGGATTTACCCTTTAAACTGCCTTAGAAACCAAATACCGAAGTAGACGTAATGCTGGAGCTAACTTGAGAATCAAATTCTTAACTATAAAGCCAAAAATAATTACAAAACAAACTCTGTGTTAAAATTGCTAGTATTCTGTTTTATGTGTTATGCACTTGTGAAAAATATGAAAATTAAAATCTTTTAGTTTTAAATTTTTATTCGATAAATACACATTGAACTAATATTACTTTTTTAATTGTTTTTAAACATACATACTATTTACAAAGGCATATGAAAATATTTATATTATGATTAAAATTAAATTTATGATTTATGATTTAAATAATAAATTTATGATTTATCATCTGATTTAAATCAGATTTATGATTAAATAATTAAAATCTGGGCTTCCCTGGAAAGTTACTGAAGCAAAAAGGGTTCCGTGTCGAAAAAACTTTGAAAAATTCTGAATTAGAAGGATTGAGTTCGGTGACAAAAGGTGATTGTTGATATTGTGAGAAGAATGTAGGATGAGAGAAAGGAATTCTGGTATAAAAGAAGGGAGAAGTATTCTGAGACTGAATGAAGGGCACTTAGCAAGGTTAACAGACAGACGTTGGGAGAGATAAGACAGATAATGATTAGACAACTTTTTATAACTATTAAGACAAGATTTATGGAGTCTTTTATGGGCTGAATCCAGAGTTTATTGACCGAAATTAAATAGGTAGAGGATATATTCAAAATTACTTTTAATAACAGAATGAAGCCTAGAGGTGTAACAGTCTCTGAGGCTGAAGTAATTAGTTAAGGTGATGTGACACAATTGTAGAGAAACATGAAACCCGTAGTAGACTCCGATAAGTTGCTTCCCGTTAACCGATAAGTCCCTAATTTATTAAAAGAATTCAATTCGTTTTGCAATAAATTCTACTTTCTTGTTAGTGTGACTTACATTTTGTAAATATGGTTTTTGTATCGTTATGTTTTCCTTTCTAGGTTTAGATTTTTTTATAAAAAAGATTTATAAAGGAACAAACTCATTTCATTTTTATATAATTTTGTTGATGCGGTAATCTGCAGGGCTTCAGATCTAGGCTACCCCAATGAAGGTAACGCTTTGAGGTTGTTTAATATTTGAAGAGACGGTTTCGTTTCGCCGCAGCGCGACACATATCATGAAGGACACATATCATATTTCTTAAGGCAGATAACACCCTTCTCTTCTTCCTTCACCTGTGTGTCACAGCTATCTTATCATTCCTTCAAATCTTTTTTCAATTTATTCCATAAAATCAAACTTGAACTGAATGATTCAATTCTAATTGAACGTTAAGCATACCGTTTATTAGGTTATCAGTATTTCTGTGTTTATATATTTCCATTTCTTCTATTACATTTAATCTTTTACCTTGTAATTAATTCCATTGATTTTTCAATACTGACGGGTTCATGTCCTTGTATTTTTAAAATGATTATCAAAATTTCATTTATTCGTGTTATTTACATAATCATTAATATGTTCTTTAAATATTTGTTTTATTGTTGTTCCAGTTTGCTCTATGAATACATGTTTACAGTCTTTATATTTTAATTTACGAGCATGTACACCGCTTTTATCATATATATTATTTTTATAGGTGTGTTATCTAATCGGGATTCGGTCAAATTTTCTGGTTTTAAAATAAAACCGAAATGTCGGCAATGAGAGTTTGATTTTTGAACTTTGAACCCAGGTAATTTGACCGAATGCCGATTAGATAACACACCTATTCTATTAAACGGTCGATATATTATTGAATCTGTTATATTATTTTTATATTCCATTCCTCTATTTATTATTTGTTTTATTGTATTATTTACGGTTTATAGGTATGACGGTTAATAATAATATCGTATTTACTAACCTCTGTGGCACCAACAATATGCATGTACTTTAATAAATGATGCATGCACTCTTTCAATGTTATGAGGAGGATTCTGTTCCGGCTGAATAGAACACTATACGAGGTATGAGTCAGACTAGCTCATTTTGAAAACCTTTCAAAACAAGTCTTGCGTCTACACTATTCTGGTAACAAAGCACATCTAATGGGCAGCCGTTTATATTGTTTTCCTTTAGAAACAAGTGTTTAAAACTGAGATAAAACACTGTTCCAAACAAGCTTTAATAGAAAAAGTTTTTATTTTTGGTTAAAATTACTGTGGGCAAAGTTTCTACGAGGTATTTTCCTCACAGTTTAATTGAATCTAAAGGGTTTCTTTGTCTAAATATTTAAAGGAAAGAAAAAGAAAAAAAAAACGAATTGAAAAGCAGTGTTCTATAGTTGATCAAGTTGAAGGTGACCAGAGGCACTGCTTGGGTCTGACCAGTTCAATCGTACTGCTGGTATGATTCATGCGCTACCTTGTGCTAAATATTGATTACCTGTGACTAACACCCCACTTGATATAAGATTCCGAACCTCTCTTGAGTGCTCAGGAGCTCCTCTCTATGAAGGTAGACCCCTCTGATTCTCATGTGCCTATCCGTTGGCATCCTCACTCGCGAAAGTGAGCAACAGGTTACGCTGATTGCGTAAACTAAGCTAACTAGCGAAAAACCTTGCGACTACTGACCTAACCTGTAGCTAAGGCAGGGTTCGGAGTTCTATCAGTCAACTTTTAAAATATTGGCACGACGGGGCCGGGATAAGCGAAAAACCTTGCGACTACTGACCTAACCTGTAGCTAAGGCAGGGTTCGGAGTTCTACCAGTCAACTTTTAAAATATTGGCACGACGGGGCCGGGATAAGCGAAAAACCTTGCGACTACTGACCTAACCTGTAGCTAAGGCAGGGTTTAGAGTTCTACCAGACAACTTTTAAAATATTGTCGGTACGACGGGGTCGGGATGGGATACCCCTCAGTGCGCAAAGTGCATCTGGCCTTAATCTAATAAGATAATACTCCAATTAATTAATTCATTGCCTTTGCATTTATTTTTTATGTTATTCTTATTTTTTTATTATCTAATACACTTTTTTATTATTTATTTATTTGTTATTTGTATTCTCAATATTATTTGAAGTTCTATTTCATTCTATTATATATTTTTATTAATGTTTAGTCCTTAACTATTATTTATGATCATTTCCTCTGTTCATCCCTTTTTTTTCTTTTATTTATTATTTTTTCATATTCCCTATCCTATAGTTAATTTGAAATTTATTGTTGTTTACAATATTCTCTGTGACAGGGCAACATTGTTGGTATTCAACCGTCTCTGTACCAGTGCGCTTGGTTTCCATTTCTTATATCTCCTGAATACGGTTCATTAGAGACTTAAAATGTGTGTTTTTAAATGTCTATATGTTTCTTCATCTATATTGAACACTTTACAAGCTTATTATTATTATTATTATTATTATTATTATTATTATTATAGTATGCAATCCTGGAGTGATATTATAAAAATATATTTGGGTGTTGTATACAAACCATTCCAAACATGGTGGTGATGCCAATGACAGAAAGCGCTGAAGAGCCCTCAGAGTCTGAGTAGCCTTCGGAGACCATGTACTCGGCCAGATAGAAGTATGGCACTATGTAGTAGGTGTAGACAAGAGCAGTGGCCACAGACACGAGCAGAAAGTGTCTGTCTCCGAACATGGAGAAGTCAGCCATTCCTCGGCACAGAGTCACTACCTCTTCTCTCCACGACTGTAACACAAAACATCCGTCAATATCAATAATCTTATTTATTACATATTTCATCTTGCTTTCTAAACTTACAGCAGGCATGCACAAAAGTCCACCTTTTGTGAACTTGGGGGGCCGCAATATATAATTCCTACCTGACCACGGGCCGCATGTAATTTCTGTGTTATTTTGCCTATATATATAATGTATTCCATATATATACTTTTTCGATGAAAATACGATCCGAAATGGATAAATACAGTTCAATGTACACAAAGAAACACTGAGAAACCAAAAGCACACACCTATAGTCTCCAACCCTCGGCTGAACCGTCTTCAGGAGAGATAAGAGAGGGAAACCAAGCGCACTGGTACAGTCTCCAACCGTCTCTGAACCAGTGCGCTTGGTTTCCCTCTCTCATCTCTCCTGAAGACGGTTAACAAACCGAAAATTAGAGACTGTAAGTGTGTGCTTTTGATTTCTCTATGTTTCTTTTTCTACCTTGAACTATATTTGTCCGTTTCGGATCGTATTTCTAACGAAAAAGTGTATATATATACATATATTTGTAAAATTTGGGAGCAGTCCTTCATTCAAGCATATTTAAGTGAATAACTGACCGTATTTCACTGATGCCATTTTCTTCACCAGTTTTTCGAGGTTTACCATGAAGATGACTGGAAGCCAGTCGAAACATGTCGGTTCCCTCTTAAATAATATTCCCCAACGTTTGGATGAAGGAAAGAAGAAGGTATTCAGAAACCTCCAAAAACTGATGAAGAAAATGACATCAGTAAAATACGGTCAGTTATTAAAGGAAATATATTTGAATGAAGAACTGCTCCAAAATTTTACAACTATATATATAGCAAGATTTCACATAAAGACGTGAAATAACAATCAATGATCAAACCTCAAATGAAATGAAAAAAAAAAAAGACTCAGATCTTTCAATCGTAACAAGCGGTCTTCGTCAAAAGTACCGGTGAATTTTTCTTAATAAGCAAAAAATAAAGGAATTGTTAATATTAAGATAGAATTCCAGGTATCTCCGAGGGCCGCACAAAAACACTTGTTGGGCCTTAGGTTACCTGCCCATGCCTGACTTACAATACTTTTTGTATCCAATGCTGGATCGTCCTTAGTGAATCGGTCAATGAAACCATCATTGACTGAAGGCGATTCAAAATATATTTAAATTAAAAATAAAAATATTTCACATAAACACGAGAACAATAGCCTCTTCTAAGAGGGTTGCCTGCGAGCGGATAGTTTTTTTTACACTTTCTTACTGTACTCCTTTGTTTCCCCAAATATCCCTTTCTGGACATTAGTCCTTTCCTGCGCTTTCACCCTTTTAAAATACCACTTTTCCGAACCCCTCACCAGATGTTTTCTGCATCTAGTGTTTCAGTTGGGTTTTTGACTCTGACGAAGACCGTTTGTTATGGTTGAAAGATCTTAGTCTTGTTTTCCCATTTCATATTGTGGTTTCATCATTAAATTAAAAATATATTTAACTGTTTGTTTGTCTCTAACATAGATTAGTCATGGTGCACCGTTTATGTTAATTACAATTCCCTTGTGTAACCATATCTGTCGCACACCTCTCATCTCATATTGCCCTGTTTCTAATAGTGTCCGTTGTTTCCTAGTCAACATCTCCTTCCTGAGGCAGCTACCATCTTTTTCCGAAAATAAGACACGTCTTACTTTATTTTTAGTTTTAAAATCCGTGCTAGGGCTTATTCTCGGGGGAGGGCTTCAAGTACATCAACATATTTTTGTTTAATATTTATTTTTAATACTGTTTGACGAATGAAACTATGCCTAAAAATAGAACATTATGTGGAGAATGAGTTGAGATATTTTTTTTCAAAATTACATTCGCTAAAGGGGCGTTACAGTACGGTTTCTGTTTTCAGAAAATGTTTTTTTGACGCTAAACGGCTCATTAAAAAATAATGAAAATTCGACCAAAAATGGAACAAAAAATTAGCAATTCACAAAAAAAAAAATCATGAACTTTCAATTACGGGAAAGAGCAATAGCGCTATAAAAACTGTTTGTTTATCCTAGACTAAGAGATCACCTGCTATACTTGTCCAATTTTTTATATTTTTTTACATTGTTTACATTGACTTAGAAATTTTTTGAGTGAATCCACTGAGATAAAATTGATATTTATAAAGGAACAATTTAAATAGTTAATTGACTTATATGAGATGTAAGAGGAATAATATTGTTACATGTAAAAAAATTACCGCCAATAACATAAATAAATTACCTTTGTCTTCCATGGCATGATGGATTTGTCTCATGAAATGCTTTAATAAATATATATATTGCACTCTTGAGCAAAACTTAATATCAGTTACAATTACATTATCATTGTGAGTTGTAGTAACTTTCCATGATATTGAAATGTGAGGAATGGACTCTTTCCTCAAGGAAGAGGACTTATGTTTGTTGAGAAATATCCAGTTTTTTTACTATTCTAGTCTAATAGTTCATATTTATTATTTTCAAAAATTAGAAGCTCCCAACTATAAAAGATTTAAATTATATTGAATAGCTGGCTTTGACTTCGATTTGAGTATGTAAACTGGCTAATTACTAATATATTATTTCTCAATATACATTCATAGCAAACTTATAACAGAGTACAGGAGGCAGGAAAAGGATAACACTCACTCAGAAAAAATTCGTATATATGATATTTGAAAAAGGGGAAGGAAAATGATCTTATTAAATACTAAGAAGCCATAAAATTCCCAGTATAATAATTCTATAAAAAACCAAAAATGTAAAAGATAATTCAAAATTGAAATCTTTCGTTTAGAGATTAATAAATGTAATTATCGTACATCTTTAATTATAAATCATCTTAAAACAACATTTTTTCTTCGCTGTTTATGATGTTTTTCAGAGAAAAAAAGGCTATTTTCCTGTTTTAAATTTGAAAATTTTACTTTAATATTCAGTGTAGAAGGATGTCAAGTAAACGATGTAAGAAATCCACTGGCTATTGTATGTTTAGTTGATATTTATAAAAGAAACACTGATAGAAGGGGACTATTTTAAAATGAAATAGTTTAGACGGCATGCGATTGGTGCACCGGTAGAGCTAAGTCATTCTGAAAAGGCGCGAATACACTCCTATTTTAGTCCTCCGCGTTCTTCCTGGAAGCTTTCTAACTGTTTTAACCTCTCTATAGTTTATTGTGTTTACCAGTTAATTCCTTTAATAATACTTCAAATAGTAAGTACATATTTTAACTTATTATTGTATCTTTAATGATTACTTAATTAGTCTAATACTAAATATTATTTCTTTCATATTAGCAATTAAAACGATTCCACAAACTAGATAAACCAAAAGAAACAGTACACATAAAAGATTTCACAAAAACTTACTATTATATTTGGACTGCCTCGTAGAAAGATGTAATTTACTACAATGAAGAGCGACTTTTATGTGTGATGTTTCTCTGGAATTATTTTCATAAAAATATATCAAAATAATTAATTAGTTCTTAAATAACTACTACTAATACATATAATAAAGCATTGAATAAATTTATTTTTAGTTAATTTATGTTATTTTGAGCCTTATAGACTAAATTTGTTATAGTGAAAACAATTAAAAATACTTAACGGTAGATTATTTAAATTCTTAAAGTAGTAGTAGTAGTAGTAGATTAAATTTATTACCTTATATTTACAAAATTAAGGGTATGTTCATCTGTGTTTCCTAACCAAACATATAATTTCTGATGTTTTCCATTCATACAACTTTTAAATTATATTGAATTTGATTTGAGTATGTAAAATTGGTTAATTAATTACTGATATATTTTTTCTCAATATCTATTTACGGCAGCGTTATAACCGAATATAGCACAAAGGAAAAAGTTACTTATGTTATGTATGGTGTGAAAAGCTACTGGTTGTTGACTTTTTTGTGTTTATGAATCTTATGATCTTTGAGTAATATTGAATTAAGAGGAATGGACTCCTTAGTTTTATTTTACCAAACAGATACTAATTTAAGGTGATTCGATGACAGACTTTTTCAGAATCAGGTCCTCAGCTAAATATGACTACCTAATGACTTCACGTTATAGAATACCTCAGACAATGCAAAGCCGCTAGACCATACGATCACGAATGTAACTCCTTCCATATTCGTGAAGGACGACCTGACAGACTGACGTCCCATCCCCGTCCTTAACAATGATTTCTGACCTTAACAAAAAATGCAGGATGAGAATTTAACAGTAGGAGGCCTCTGGTCCAGGACTGCTAATTACGACGTGCACTGACGTGCATAGAATATTCGTTGGTCTTGGATATCCATTGGCTATAGTAACAAAAGTCATTTTCTTCTGTAACAGATTATTTCGTAACACAATATCGTCACTTTGACTTTATAAAAGTGTTATTACTGCTGTGGTAATATATATGATAATTATATGCATCAATATGTGATATACGAAAATAAGGGCATATATTGATAAGGTAAAAGTTCTCATTCAGTTCTCGGGTTACTGTAAACATTTTAATTCAGTTGTCAGGTTACTTTAAAAGTCACAATTAGACCCTTGGGTTACTGTAAAACTCCTCATTCAGCCCTCGGGTTACTGTAGAAGTTCTCATTCGGTTTTCGGATTACTGTAAATGTCCTCATTTCGTTCTCGGGTTTTTGTAAAAAATATCATTCAGTTCTCGGGTTACTGTAAAAGTCATCATTCTGCCCTCGAATTACTGTAAAAGTCCTGATTAGGCCCTTGGATTACTGTAAGAGTCCTCATTCAGACCTTAGGTTACTGTAAAAGTTCTTATTCGACTCTCAGATTACAGGAAAAGTCCTCATTCAGCCCTCGGGTTACTGTTAAAGTTCTCATTCCGCTTTGGGTTACTGTAAAAATCATCATTCGACCCTCCAAGAACTGAAAAAGTCCTCATTCGGCCCTTTCAAATGACTATTAAAGTCACATTCGGTTCTCCGGTTACTGTAAAAGTCCTCATTCATCCCTCGTGTTACTATAGAAGTCGTCGGAATTTAAGTATAAGACACCTGGTTTAAGTACTCTCTTCCTATAGCCCAGTCTCGTCCTTACCTTTCCACTATAAACATATACCTGTCCTTAACTTTCCATATTATATTTATATAATTTCTATAGTTTACTACTTTCTAAATAATATTTTAAAATGAATATATAACCTCTGAATCCCAAAATACAGGATGCAACAATTGTTGTTCATCATAGAAGCAAGATATTTGTCGTTCATCATAGAAGCAAGATATTTGTCGTTCATCATAGAAGCAAGATATTTGTCGTTCATCATAGAAAAGTATGATAACTTCTCCCATATTTGTGTTGATTATCTCATTTATCATAGTTTCATTCCAAAGTTTTGACAAGCCTGTTACATATTAACTCTTTTGTTATGAATTTATTATATCATTTATTTTTTAAATTTAATAAGACTGGTTGTAAGAACCGCAATTTTAATATTTTCAAATATTTTTGATAAAAAATAAAATAGGTAAAAGGGAAACAAATATTGAGGTGAGTTGAAAAGAATGTATGAGTCATGAGAGAAGGGAAAATAAAGAAGTCATCTGGTGGATATTTTACGGAGGTGACTGAGGCAGTTCCATTAGCACTGCTCGAGGACGCGGCATGTCTTCTCCTAGGCTGCTCTTGAATAACTCTAAAGATGAGAAAAGAAAACCAAACCATATCCCCCTGTATCCTCATAAATCGTGTTATATATCCAAAAAAAAAATAGCATTAGAGATGTTATTCTAAAAGATGGCAAAGTAAATAGACCTAAGACAGAGTAGTGCATAAATGAAATTATTAAGTAATAACTATACATGGTATGTTGCAGATGCTGTCCGAAGAGATCAATAGTCAAACTGCCTTCAGTGCTGCAAGAATCAAGAGAGAATATTCATGGCTAACTGAAAGTGGAACATAGTAGAATAGAGCATTAATCAAATGTATAATTAATAATTATATACGGTATGTTGCAGATGCGGTCAGAAGAGATCAATAGTCAAACTGCCTTCAGTGCTGCAAGAAGCAAGAAAGAATATTCATGGATAACTGAAAGTGGAACATAGTAGAAAAGAGCATTAATCAAATTTATAATTAATAATTAATAATTTGAAACGGAATGTTGCAGATGCTGTCCGAAGAGATCAATAGTCAAACTGCCTTCAGTGCTGCAAGAAGCAAGAAAGAATATTCATTGCTAACTGAAAGTGGAAGATAGTAGAATAGAGCATTAATCAAATGTATAATTAATGATTTGAAACGGTATGTTGCAGATGCTGTCCGAATAGATCAATAGTCAAACTGCCTTCAGTGCTGCAAGAAGCAAGATAGAATAATCATGGCTAACTGAAAAAGTGGAACATAGTAGAATAGAGCATTAATCAAATGTATAATTAATAACTATAAACGGTATGTTGCAGATGCTGTCCGAAGAGATCAATAGTCAAACTACCTTCAGTGCTGCAAGAAGCAAGATAGAATAATCATGGCTAACTGAAAAAGTGGAACATAGTAGAATAGAGCATTAATCAAATGTATAATTAATAACTATAAACGGTATGTTGCAGATGCTTTCCGAAGAGATCAATAGTCAAACTGCTTTCAATGCTGCAAGAAGCAAGAAAGAATATTCATGGCTAACTGAAAGAGGAACATAGTAGAAAAGAGCATTAACCAAATTTATAATTAATAATTAATAATTTAAAACGGAATGTTGCAGATGCTGTCCGAAGAGATCAATAGTCAAACTGCCTTCAGTGCTGCAAGAAGCAAGATAGAATAATCATGGCTAACTGAAAAAGTGGAACATAGTAGAATAGAGCATTAATCAAATGTATAATTAATAACTATAAACGGTATGTTGCAGATGCTGTCCGAAGAGATCAATAGTCAAACTGCCTTCAGTGCTGCAAGAAGCAAGATAGAAGAATAATCATGGCTAACTGAAAAAGTGGAACATAGTAGAATAGAGCATTAATCAAATGTATAATTAATAACTATAAACGGTATGTTGCAGATGCTGTCCGAAGAGATCAATAGTCAAACTACCTACAGTGCTGCAAGAAGCAAGATAGAATAATCATGGCTAACTGAAAAAGTGGAACATAGTAGAATAGAGCATTAATCAAATGTATAATTAATAACTATAAACGGTATGTTGCAGATGCTTTCCGAAGAGATCAATAGTCAAACTACCTTCAGTGCTGCAAGAAGCAAGATAGAATAATCATGGCTAACTGAAAAAGTGGAACATAGTGGAATAGAGCATTAATCAAATGTATAATTAATAACTATACATGGTATGTTGCAGATGCAGTCCGAAGAGATCAATAGTCAAACTGCCTTCAGTGCTGCAAGAAGCAAGAGAGAATATTCATGGCTAACTGAAAGTGGAACATAGTAGAATAGAGCATTAATCAAATGTATAATTAATAATTTAAAACGGTATGTTGCAGATGCGGTCAGAAGAGATCAATAGTCAAACTGCCTTCAGTGCTGCAAGAAGCATCAAAGAATATTCATGGCTAACTGAAAGAGGAACATAGTCGAAAAGAGCATTAACTAAATTTATAATTAATAATTAATAATTAATAATTTAAAACGGAATGTTGCAGATGCTGTCCGAAGAGATCAATAGTCAAACTGCCTTCAGTGCTGCCAGAAGCAAGATAGAATAATCATGGCTAACTGAAAGTGGAACATAGTAGAATAGAGCATTAATCAAATGTATAATTAATAACTACAAACGGTATGTTGCAGATGCGGTCAGAAGAGATCAATAGTCAAACTGCCTTCAGTGCTGCAAGAAGCAAGAAAGAATAATCATGGCTAACTGAAAGTGGAACATAGTAGAATAGAGCATTAATCAAATGTATAATTAATAACTATAAACGGTATGTTGTAGATGCTGTCCGAAGCGATCAATAGTCAAACTGCCTTCAGTGCTGCAAGAAGCAAGAAAGAATAATTATGGCTAACTGAAAGCGGAACATAGTAGAAAAGAGTATTAATCAAACGTATAATTAATAACTATAAACGATATGTTGCAGATGCGGTCCGAAGAGATCAATAGTTAACTGCCTTCAGTGCTGCAAGAAGCAAGAAAGAATAATTATGGCTAACTGAAAGCGGAACATAGTAGAAAAGAGTATTAATCAAATGTATAATTAATAACTATGAACGATATGTTGGAGATGCGGTCCGACGAGATCAATAGTTAACTGCCTTCAGTGCTGCAAGAAGCAAGATAGAATAATCATGGCTAACTGAAAGTGGAACATAGTAGAATAGAGCATTAATCAAATGTATAATTAATAATTATAAACGGTATGTTGCAGATGCGGTCCGAAGAGATCAATAGTTAACTGCCTTCAGTGCTGCAAGAATCAAGAGAGAATAATCATGGCTAACTGAAAAAGTGGAACATAGTGGAATAGAGCATTAATCACATGTATAATTAATAACTATAAACGGTATGTTGCAGATGCTGTCCGAAGAGATGAATAGTCAAACTGCCCTCAGTGATGCAAGAAGCAAGAAAGAATATTCATGGCTAACTGAAAGAGGAACATAGTAGAAAAGAGCATTAATCAAATGTATAATTAATAACTATAAACGGTATGTTGTAGATGCTGTCCGAAGAGATCAATAGTCAAACTGCCTTCAGTGCTGCAAGAAGCAAGAAAGAATATTCATGGCTAACTGAAAGTAGACCATGGTAGAATAGAGCATTAATCAAATGTTTAATTAATAACTATAAACGGTATGTTGTAGATGCTGTCCGAAGAGATCAATAGTCAAACTACCTTCAGTTCTGCAAGAAGCAAGAAAGAATATTCATGGCTAACTGAAAGTAGACCATGGTAGAATAGAGCATTAATCAAATGTATAATTAATAACTATAAACGGTATGTTGCAGATGCTGTCCGAAGAGATCAATAGTCAAACTACCTTCAGTTCTGCAAGAAGCAAGAAAGAATATTCATGGCTAACTCAAAATGGAACATGGTAGAATAGAGCATTAATGAAATTTATAATTAATAACTATAAATAGTATGTTGCAGATGCAGTCCGAAGAGATCAATAGTCAAACTGCCTTCAGTGCTGCAAGAAGCAAGAAAGAATATTCATGGCTAACTGAAAGTGGAACATAGTAGAATAGAGCATTAATCAAATGTATAATTAATAATTATATACGGTATGTTGCAGATGCTGTCAGAAGAGATCAATAGTCAAACTGCCTTCAGTGCTGCAAGAATCAAGAGAGAATAATCATGGCTAACTGAAAGTGGAACATAGTAGAAAAGAGTATTAATCAAATTTATAATTAATAATTAATAATTTGAAACGGAATGTTGCAGATGCGGTCAGAAGAGATCAATAGTCAAACTGCCTTCAGTGCTGCAAGAAGCAAGAGAGAATATTCATGGCTAACTGAAAGTGGAACATAGTAGAAAAGAGTATTAATCAAATTTATAATTAATAATTTGAAACGGAATGTTGCAGATGCTGTCCGAAGAGATCAATAGTCAAACTGCCTTCAGTGCTGCAAGAAGTAAGAGAGAATATTCATGGCTAACTGAAAGTGGACAAAGATAGAATAGAGCATTAATCAAATGTATAATTAATAACTATAAACGGTATGTTGTAGATGCTGTCCGAAGAGATCAATAGTTAACTGCCTTCAGTGCTGCAAGAAGCAAGAAAGAATAATCATGGCTGACTGAAAAAGTGGAACATAGTGGAATAGAGCATTAATCAAATGTATAATTAATAATTTGAAACGGTATGTTGCAGATGCTGTCCGAAGAGATCAATAGTCAAACTGCCCTCAGTGCTGCAAGAAGCATCAAAGAATATTCATGGCTAACTGAAAGTGGATCATGTGAGACTAAAGTATTTATGAAAATTATGATTAATTTCTATAAATGGTATGTTGCAAATGATTTCCAAAGTGAACAACAGCCAAACTGCCCTCTGTGCTGCAAGATGCAAAAAAGAATATTCATGGCTAATTCAAAATGGACCATGGTAGAGTAGAGCATTAATGTAATTTATAATTAATAACTAACTATAAATGGTATGTTGCAGGTGCTGTTAGAAGAGATCAATATTCAAACTGCCCTCAGTGCTGCAAGAAGCAAAAAAGAATATTCATGCCTAACTCAAAATAGACCAAGGTAGAATACAGATTTAACGAAACTTGTAATTACTAATTATTAATTATAAATCGTTTATTGTAGATGCCTACTTACCAGAGCAATAGTAAGCTAGCTCCTGTGCTCCAAGAAAGATCAATAAATAAACATTGCTAAATAAAAGTGAACCAATGTAGAATAGCGTATTAATGTAATTTCTTATTAACAATTAATAACTAGAAATGGTATTTTGCAGGCACTGTCCGAAGTGATCAATAGTCAAACTGCCCTCAGTGCTGCAAGAAGCATCGAAGAATATACATGTCCAACTGAAAGTGGACCAAGGTAGAATAGAGCATTAATCAAATTAGTAATTAATAATTATTAATTATAATGTATATATATTGGATAACTGTTACTGCAGGAGTAAGGTCATTCTTCCGTCATGTGTTGTAAAAAGTAACTTATAATATTCATGGGTAATTGAATATGGCCGAAGGGAGAATGGTGCATTAATTAAATTAGCAATATTAATTATTAATGATATATATATATATACGGAGAGTTGACTGTCGTCCCTCCGTCAATTCACTTCTCTTGAGGACGACCGACATTACGGTCGAAATATTGAAAAGTGAGTCTTTTGTTATGTTTCAGTCTATGTGTAACTGTTTATTTTAAGTGTTATATATATATAAATCAATTTAAAAAGAGCGACTCGCCGCTCTGCATTCCTGCGGGACTCTTCGTCTCCTAATGACGACGATGGTCGAAATATAGAACTGAGTTGTTCCTGTGTCTATCTGTGTGATTTCTAATGAAATCCACTAAGCCCATAGTAAACACCGAGTTCGACGAGGTACACTTCCAAGCCAGGACGCCAAGACCTTCATCCAACTCTATTGGAAAATTAAGTAGGGACTGCGAGCCCTCTCCCGGAGTGAAGGCTGAGGCAGCCGAGCAGACGGAGTGTGCTAAGGAGAAACGTGTTCAACGAATAAACACCCACAACCAATAAGAAGTGCCCAAAGTAATACGTAACAGGGATTGGCTCGTCTTTTACAATATATATATATATATATATATATCTTATAATAGCTCTTCCTGAAGTAGAATAGTCAAACTACCATGCTGTATTCATAAAGCAATAAATAGTATAGATATAATTATTTTCTACGGTTTCCTGTGCTGTTTATATTCGGAAACGTTGGTGCAAAGATGTTCTCAACTGGACGGTACACGGATACACGGAGCCGGTTAAAGTGAATTTAGTGATAAAATGTTGCAAAACCTTCTGAATGATTCCGTATTTTCAGAATCTTCCGAGTAAGATGTGTGTCTCGCTGATTCATTTAATCAGAGGGCTTTTAGGCTACCTGCAATATAACAGACTTTATAAGATATATGTTTCACCACATTTCAGAAGAATTTAGTCAGGTTATTCTTTCTAAATGAGAATGTCAGAAACTTGATAGCAAAGCTTATCTCATAGCTCAAGTTTAACTGATGTCACCGAAGATGATAATCATGACATATAAGACGGCTTGATGGTGTATGAGATATTCCACCAGACTAATGCGCGGACTAGTCTAAAGGGAGCCTCGAAAATTAGCCACAGTAAACAATTTTCCAAATTACTGCTAAAAAGTTTTCTATGTAAAAATGATTTTCTGCCTTGGCTATAATGAAATCCAAATATCCAGCTCGTTTAGTTGTAGAAAAAGAGCTGAGTAGCTACGAGTATATCGTCACAAACATGAAGTACTAATAGACAAGCACATCCATTTCATTAAAAACAATAATAAAATATCGTTTTCCATTAGTTTGTATGAATAAATGTCATGAGTAAAAATGTTTGCGTTTTTATTTTATGAAATCTTTATTTTGGGGGGGGGGGGGGTGCGCCAAATGATTAAATATTTTGAAGGGAGGCGTAGTAACATCAAGTTTGGAAACCACTGGACTAAAGGCTAAGGTTTATGAGTAAAAATATTTGTTAATATTAAACAAATAATATACCGTCTTACCTTGTACCCTGCTGCCGTAGCTCTCAGACCGGTTTCGGGTGTCACCCATCTTCAACAAGAACTAATCTCAATCAAGAACTTAGATCAGTTCTTGTTGAAGATGGGTGACACCCAAAACCGGTCCGAGAGCTACCATACAGAGCAGTGTACGAGTTAAGACGGTATATTATTTCATGCATTTTTTCATTACCACAGAGGTTAGTATCATTAATATTAAAATTATAGTAATCCGTCTTATTAATGCAGGATACGAGGTAAGACGGATTACTATAATTTTAATATTAATGGTATATTATTTGTTTAATATTAATAATACATTAGTATTATATTAGTAATCTATGTGGTAATGATGAAATGCATTAATTTAAAAATATTTGTGCTTTGATGAAATCTTCAGGGGTGATGGGGGGGGGGGGGGGGGAGAGAAATGATTAAATATTTTTTAAGGGAGGCGTAGTAACATCAAGTTTGAAAACCACTAGACTAAAGGCTAAGGGAGTGACAGAAAAGTTAGGTGATGGAATATATATATATATATATATATAAACTAGAATTTAAAAAGAACACATAGAAAGGAAATCACTGAACTCACTACTATATTTCGATGTCCTCGTCTTCAGGAAAAGAAGTGAATCGCTCCAAAGGCTGATAACGACAATATATATATATATATATATATATATTGACTGCACATATTACAGATATATTTATACGAATCGTCAAAGCGGTGTTTATATTTACAAATGTGGCGCATGAAAATAGTTTAATGAAAATACAATATTGTTTGTTTTTCTAGTTAATAACCTATTCCCAGATGGAAAACCAGGATTATTTCTACAAAATTACAATTAATAATTAAAATTTAATTAACGTGAGATAAAGTCAGACAACATAAAATCATTAATGGTTATTTATTATTCCTCAGGCAGGGATGTGTAGGCGTGTACATTAATAATACGTGCATTATGGTTGTTTTGTTTATAGTTCCTCTATCTTCATTCAATCACATTATAATTGTTACTTCCTTTTTTACTTTACTATAAGTAAAGTATAGTGATCGTGAAAAAATTCGATCTCGAGATTTGACGGAATTACATGTTGAGGTCCAGAAGTCGTTTTATGAGTTTTACGATGATGTCTGTGTGTGTGTGTGGTGTGGGTGGGTGGGTGCGTGGGGGGTGGGTGCGTGTGTTAGCATTGCTTGTTACCACGCTACGGTCCAGAATCTTTGATGGATCAAGTTGATATTTTACACAAAAATGGGCCTCAGAAAGACGAAGATCCCTATTGTTTGGGAAGAATTATGCATGATGGGAAAGTCACTTTTTTTGCCAAAAACCGTTTTTTTAACATTTATTTCTCCTAAACTAATAACCCTAGAGTTTTGAAATTTTGACATTATCTTTGAGGTTTCAAATGGAACAAACGAAAAATATATTCAGAATTTTAAAAGAACAGGAAATATTTTTTTTTCAATAAAATGTAAAAATTTTGACTTATAATTCAATCTCAAACCTTGTGAGAGCGATAAAAGCCATACTGTTTGATGGATCAAAATGAAACTATGCCTAAAAATAGAACATTATGTAGAGAATGAGATGAGATATTTTTTTCTAAAATTACATTCGCTAAAGGGGCGTTACAGTTCGATTTGTGTTTTCAGAAAATGTTTTTTTGACGCTAAACGGCTCGTTAAGAAATAATGAAAATTTGACCAAAAATGGAACAAAAAATTAGCAATTCATAAAAAAAAAAATCATGAAGTTTCAATTACGGGGAAAGAGCAATAACGATATAAAAACTCTTTGTTTACCCTAGACTAAGAGATCACCTGCTGTACTTGTCGAATTTTTTGTATTTTTTTACATTGTTTACATTGACTTAGAAATTTTTTGAGCGAATTCCACTGAGATAAAATTGATTTTATAAAGGAACAGTTTAAATTGTTTATTGAATTATATGAAATGTAAGAGGAATAATATTGTGCAGGAAATGATAACACTCACTCAGAAAAAATTCGTATATATGTTATTTGACAAAGGGGAAGGAAAATGATCTCATTAAATACTAAGAAGCTTATTATTATTATTATTATTTTAAAGATTAAAATTCCCAGTATGATAATTCTATAAAAGACCAAAATGTAAATGATAATTCATAATCTGAATCTTTCGTTTAGAGATTAATAAATGTAATTATTGTACATCTTTAATTAACAAATCACCTTAAAACAACATTTTCTTCGCAGTTTAAGATGTTTTTCAGAGAAAAAAGGGTATTTTCCTGTTTTAAATTTTAAAATTTCACTTTAATATTCAATGTAGAAGGATGTCAAGTAAACGATGTAAGAATTCCACTGGCTATTTGAACAAAAGCCATGTTCTCTTGTAGGAGAATATTTCGTATCAAGAAATGTTCACTTTGGTTTTTCAAAAATTGTTATTACTGCTGTAGTTATACTAATGAAATTATTTGGAAATAATAAATTATCTGTGATGTACAAAAATAAGCTTATAAAATGATATGTCCTTCAATCACTATCTGTAACTACCTCAGGAATGAAAGGCTAATAATTATATCCCATTTAGATGTTTACGTTATGCTTAAATGAGACGTTATGTTTTATATACTCAAGAAATTTAACATTAAGTTACTTATAGTAAAGTAGAGTGTAGGCCACTCCAGATTTTTTTTTTACTGTTTAAATCGATCCCCTAGCGGGTGATTACGTCAGCTGTTTACCGGCTTTTTGTTTGATTGGTGATTCTACAGATTCTACATTGTGAGTCCTAAATTTTGCCTCACTCAAGTGCATTTCGAGAGGGGCTCTTTAACGAGTGCCTAACATCGTACAGGCTCGGGACTGACGGCTTAACTATAAAACCAAAAATGATTGCAAAATAAACTTTGTGTTAAAGCTGCTAATAATTCTTTTTTATGTGTTATGCACTTGTGGAAAATATGAAAATTAAAATCTTTTAGTTTTGAATTTTTATTCGATAAATACACATTGAAATAATATTACTTTTTTTTTAATTGTTTTTAAACAAACATACTATTTACAAAGGTATATGAAAATATTTATATTATGATTGTATGAAATCATTAGAATCTAGACTTCCGTGGAAAGTTACTGAAGCAAAAAGGGTTCCGTGTCAAAAAAAGTTTGAAAAACTCTGACCTAGATCATTCCACAACTTTTAAGGCCTTGTTTATACCTATATACAGCTTTTCGCTCCATTCAAATGCCAAGTTCTCTTACCTGACTCTAAACTTTCATCTTTGACACCTGCTCAATAAGTTTCATAAATTAAAAAAAAAGGTCATATTAAAAGGATTTAGGAAGAAGGCTTATGTTTCATTATGGACTATCAATGATCAAACCACAATAAGAAATGGGAAAACAAGACTAAGGTCTTTCAACCGTAACAAGCGGTCTTCGTCAGAGTCAAAAACCCAACAAAAAACCAACATCAGTTGGGTTTTTGACTCTGACGAAGGCCGCTTGTTACGGTTGAAAGATCTTAGTCTTGTTTTCCCATTTCTTATTGTGGTTTGATCATTGATTGTTGTTTCACGTGTTTATGTGAAATCTATTGAATATTATTGTAGATGAAATTTTGTAAAAAAATAAAAGTCGACTTTGGTTAATAGAACGAAATATAAATTACTGCTATTGTGAACCGAATTGAGGTAATAGAGTAGAATTTCTGTTTGAAATTGACAATTATATAATCGCCTGATTTCGAATTGAATTTTATTAGAAATAGAATAAACCGTCATACCTCCTATATGTTGCTAGAGCTAGCCTGAGTTTCTTTCGAAGATGGGTAATGCCCGAAACCGGTCGGTTAGCACCAGCAGCAGTATACGAGCAGTGGCGTAATAAGGGGAGGGGGGGGGGTGTACGTGCCAGAGGACGGCATTTTGAGAGGATAAAAATAGAAAAAAATTAAAATAAAAAAAAAAGCTAGCAAAAGATCTAAAATTTTACACTAAAATGAGTTTTTAAGGTCGTAATTGTTATTACGTTAAAGGTGTATAAAAATGTTTTTTAACGGATTTTTTAACTGTAAAATTTGCTAATTAAAATAAAACTATATTAAATTTCTTAAAAATAGTTTTTTTTTTTTTTTTTTTTTTGAAGGGGTTGAAAGTTTAGTATATTTGTTTGCGTAGCCAGTTAATTTAATTTAAACAATTTTTTTTGTTTTCTATGAATTATACGTTTTTGTTTTAAAAAATCGTTGGTTTTCTTTAATGCTGACTGTATATGTATGGTATAGGAGTACTGTAATAAAATGAAAATCGATAACTAATAACAGCAGTCCAAAATTAGATCTATGATTGTAATTCCATGAAAGGAAATATTTTGCAGGCTTTCTGGAATTTTGAAGGTTAAAGGATTATTAACGACCACCGCGGGGGGGGGGGGGGGGGCAAATCTTACTAAACCGCCCAGGAGGGTAAAGCAAATCTTACTACGACCACCTCCGGGGGGGGGGGGGGGCAAATCTTACTGAGACCGCCCCGGGAGGGGACCAATCTTACTACGACCACACGGGGGGGGGGATATAACTACAAACGCCGGGGGGGGGGGGGGGGCACTCTGCGAAGGCGCTAATCCTACTACTACCACACGGGGGGGGCACAAATCTTAGTACCACCGCCCTGGGAGGGGGGCAAATCTTACTACAACCCTCCTTGGGGGTGGAAATCTTACTACGACCGCCCCGGGGGGGGGGGGGGGGCAAAGTCCTACTACGGCCGCACTGGGGAGGGGGGCAGGTCTTACTACAACCGCTTTGGGGGGTGGGGGTGGTTTAGCTGCTCCGTCACTGTATACGAGGCAAGACGGTTTATTCTATATCTCATACTAATCATACTAACTTCATTGGTATTCACAATAAGAATGAATTCAAATTGAATTGCTTTGATACAGAGAGAGGTCAAAGCGAGCGCAGAAAACAGTTTTTACCTGTTTGTGGTTGGTGACGGTGACGAGTGAGTTTCTCAGAATATTAGGGCAGGATGAGGCTTTCAGTCTTCGCTTGCGCACATTCATCATAGCTCCTCTGTATACCACAGAATTTCTGTAAAACAATATTACAAAAATTAAAAAATAAATACATACGAGGGCGGATTGATAAGTCAGTGACTTTTTGAATTTTCCGCGCAGTTACTCCAAATGCAACAGCGCTAACGTCATCTGTAATCTATTAGTGGACAACTAACTAATTATGAGCCAGCTACTCGTGTATATATATATATATATATATGTATTATCTAATCGGGATTCTGTCAAATTTTCTAGGTTCAAAAATCAAACTCTCATTGCTGACGTTTCGGTTTTATTTTAAAACCTTTTTCATAGGCCTACAAACAATGGATAATAAGAAATCACGTTGACCGAATTCCCATTAGATAACACACCTATTATATCAAACGGTCGATATATTTTTGAATCTGTTATATATATATATATATATATTATATATATAATTAAAGTTACAGCTAGAGAACACAAGAAAAAGGACGAACACTCACGAATCTCGATTATTTCGGCGTCTTGCCGTCTTCAGGAGAGTAGAAAGAAAGAAAATAAAATAAAAGGAGAAAGAATGAAGGAACGGAGACGTAAATGCGTCCACTGGCCGATGTAAACTGGCCAGTTTATATCGGCCAGTATATACTGGACAATTATATATATATATATATATATATTTGCTTCTCAACGCGAGTGCTTCGCACTTCTTTCTGATTACGACGGATGTCGAAATATCGAAGTGAGTTCTGTAGCAACTTTCTGTTATCTTTCCTATGTGTTAAAGTATATATATATATATATACAACGGCAGGAAAACCTGCCTGGGTTTTCCTGCGTGTTTCCGGCGTACTTGGTTGTCCATTCTATTTTCTCCTGAAGACGGATCATTCGAAAATTTGAGTTTGTAAGTGTGTCTCTTTCTCTGTGTGTTGCTTTTCTTCGTTTTTGAGATGATTTGGGTCCAGCCTGGGTCGTTTTTCGAATTTTGAGTGAAAAATAC